>BQNB010005618.1:76029-101352 GCA_026074375.1 Tanacetum coccineum
GAAAACTGTGAAACGGAAACATGTTGAAGTGAACCTTTTGTTAATAATGTGATGACTCGATTTTTTTTACTCTTTTAGTATGTACTCATGCATTGAATATTGGTTTCAACTGTGATAAAGCTTGTGTTATAGTGTCTTCTTTTATACTATGTGTTTTAGTTCAGCTCAAATCATCTCCAAGCCGAGCACAAGCATGCCGAGATTGATTGTTAATTTACACACGTAAGTATAGACGATTATTAATTGTTAATTTACATGAATTTTAAGAAATAGGGTGGTTACCGAGTTTGCAAGTCTAATTATTATCATTTCTACAAGATCGAGTACTTTCAGGCATTTTTCAGCCTTTTCAAACCGTTCCTGTGCAGTCAAGTCCCCCCAGAAGCTCTATCCGTCCCCTCTCCTTACCTAGATCATTTTTTGCAGCTCTCCTTAACCAAAGTAAGTGTAGAGTGCCTCATTCTACATATTGAAGTTGACGTTTTTTGCGGCGATTCTTTCTGAATACGAACCAAGTGAGCTCGAAGCCACGCCACTTTCATGTTAGTTGCTTCTGCATCTAACACTTGCGTCTCTATTTCTTATGTATTCGCCTGACAATTTCACAAACAAACTCAAGGATAGATTCTCTCACGGAAGCTGTTTGACTACACAATCAGACGCAATATCACCGTGTTTCTTGAAAATGGCTTCAAGGATCGGTGCATTGATTTTCTTCACCTTGTAGCCATGTTTCATGATGTACAAAACGTTTCTTGGAACTCCCTGCTGTACGAGTCATTTTATTTCAAGAATTAGATTTTTATTACAGCAATATAGCTTTTTAAATCATTTATAAACATTAAATATTTGTAAACAAGATAAAAGTGTTTGCAAAGTCAGACCAACCTGTTATGAAAACACCCTTTTTGACCCATTAGACTAACGTGTCCAACAACAGCAAGTCAACAACAACAAACCCAATCCCGCCAGAGCGGGGTATGGATTAGAATAGTTACCAGAAGCAAACGGCAGTACCTGTTCGTTATTTCTATTGCGTTTTCCTGTCACTTCTGTTACAGATTTTGATGGCATTGGTGGATCATCGGATGAAACTTTTTTCTTTGCATCTTCATGTGTCCAAGAGTATGCAGATTTGCGCAAAACCCGTAAAACCGAACTGCAACCCACAGCCATACTAGAATAGTTACCAGAAGCAAATGGCAGTACCTATTCGTTATTTCTCTTATGTTTTCCCTTCACTTCTCTAAAAGATTTTGATGGCATTGGTGGATCATCGGATGAAACTTTTTTCTTTCCATCTTCAGTGTGATGGCCTTGAAGGTTAACTCTATCCGTAGTTGCTTGTTCACAATGCGTCAGAGTCTGAACCGTATCTACTCCTTTTCCTTCCCCCCCTTTTTAAAGACACTCAACTCTTTTTATACATATGAGTGTGTTCCCGTACCCTCAAGGTTGCTTTTTCTCACTTATAGACAATAATAGTTTTTATTCTTTAGCCCCTGTACAAAAAATATCCATATATGCACATACGAGAAATATTGGATTATCTTCATTTCCTAAAGGTAAACCATTTACACAGGTGAGTGTATAACAGAGCACCCTAAACATCAAATCTTCTATTTATTGAAACAATTTGAATAAAAAAAGATCCTAATATTTCTAATACAGTTTACAAACACATGCAAACATTTTTGGAAATAACATAAAGAAACATTCCGCGAATCTTAATACATATCAGGAGAGTGGTTGCAGTTTAAGCAGCACTGTTTTCAGGATTTACTTTTTCCTCACAAATTGCCAACAAACAGTGTGAATCACTCTGCATATACGGATTCAGTAGAGATGAATTTGAAGGAACCTTCGTTAGGGAAGATTAAAGAAATATTATAATCCTCTTAATTAGACCTTGTCTAGAGTATAAATAATATTCAGCTTTAAGATTGAGCGCTAGCTCCCCACTTTCCTCTATGATCGTGGTCATAATTTTCTCCATCTCAAGCAAAGTAGCAGAGGTATTGGAGCTAAAAAGGTCAGAAGAAGATAGAGAAAACTCAGTTGAAGAATTTAAAATTAGAAGAAAATAGAACAAGTCCTACAGCTGGCATAGAAATAGAGTTCTTACTTGGCAGAAGTTAAAAATTGCTTAAACAGGCGATCTACTAGTCCTTCCACATGTACGTCCAACATCATAACCGGCAATCTGGCTTTCCTAAATATTTCGAGAACTTTAGTCATCTTAAGACGGTATCCACCAGCTCCAGAAGATTGTTTCTCAAAGGACGTCACTAACACTTCAAAAAACTCCTGTCCACAAACAACAATAGAAGTTTCCACGTACCTTCTATAATGTATAGAGGGCTGTAAGGGCATTAGGTGCCAACAGCCCTTATAATCCTCGCCAGATGCAACATACAACTGAAATGTTCACGTTCCACGTCAGATTCCCAAGAGTTTTGAAGCAATCGTGGCCTTAATGACTGGACATAGTAAACTTAACCACGCTTTTTGGATGGCGGTCGAGTAGCACCCTAGATAGAATTTTTTCTCCATTTTGTGCTTATCACATGGTATCTACAAAAGAATAAGTTTTTAAAAAATAGTTTTTAACATGAAAATGTCATAGAAATAGCAAATTTTGCTTCTCGATTTTGTCCTTGTTTTTTTGGTCATATTAAGTTTTGGAAATGATTCCTCATAGGGTAAAATTACCAAAACGGGGTAACCAGAAAATGCATAGAATCATGATTATACTATTACTAATAAAGCAAATTACTCATAAATCATCCATTTAGGTTTTTGCGGCGAAAATAATGGAAATCGTCCCCCCCTCATCGGACTACTACTTTGCATAATTGGCTCCCCACAGATTGAAGCTATATGCTATTCACTTTTGGTTTCTTAAGGTAAAGGGACCAACTTGTAGCTCAAATATTAGCAACGAGGGAGCCAGTTTATGGAATATAGAAACATATTGGATTTTCTGTTTAGTTGGGACTAGCACTAAATAGACTAATACGACTAGAAATGTGTGAGCTTATTGAGGGCACACACGTTAAGACTCGAAGAGTACGTTTATTATGTATTTGATATATATAACTCGTTTATATTTATTAAATATATAATATGTTTCACGAAATATGTTTAAACGGTCGTTAGTTTCCGTTGAACGCTTAACTAACTTTAAATATCCGTTAAATAAAAATAAAGGAAAAGGCTTAAAATGTCAAAATGGAAACCCTTGTCCTCCTCCCAAATGTGGCAGATTTTGAAGGATTATAAAAAAGGATTTGTATGCAAATTATAGTGATAATAATGAGTGTTTAGAATAAGATGAAAGAGTTGTGATAAACTTAAGACTTGAAGTTTATATTCAAGGTTTTATAGTTTATGTATAACTAAGGTTGAGATGCTATATAAATACCCCATACCTCTTCTTATTTACTTGTCCCACACAAATAATTCGTATGATCCACAAAATAAGAACGGCACAAAACCAAAAGATATTAATCCCTATGTTCATAATTGCATGCTATCTTTTATATGCATGCAAAAGTGAAGTCAAACTTTGTTGATTGATTTTCCATTCTTATTGGTTCATTCGGCAAAGTTTAAGAACAAGCAAAGATAGTTTTCCTTGTTTTCTTTTACACTGATCGAACATATATTCTAATTGGTATAGGATCGGTTCAAGTCAAGCAACAAAACACTCGTATGTTTGTTTGTTTGTTTATTCGTGAAGTAACGACCAGCATCGTGACGTACTTGTTTGACGTGTTGTGTGAGCAATCATAGAGGTGGAAATTTATCCACTTTGTTTCGTTAACATTTGATTCTTCAAGAAGTTAGATTTCTATTACCCTTTTGTTTATTAATTGTTTATTAATTGTGTGTTAATCATATGCGTCTTAGTTGATCCATATCCGCTGCGTACTCGTGGTAGTTAAATGGTTAACAGTTTATTAAATTCCAACAGTGGCATCACGAGTCAACTCGTTTGGTGTTTTATGGGTTACACACATAATTAAACACGCTAAGGCTGCATGAAATCTGATTTATTTATTGTTTTATGGAAAATTATGGCAATGATATGCAATCATTGCCATAAATAATGAATAAACACCTAGAATCAACATAAATGTTACTTGATAAAAAGAAGAATAGATTAAAATTAAATGTTAATTAAGCTGCCATGTTATTCTATTCTTGATTTATCTCGGCCTTTAGCAGAAAACCTAGTGAGAGTCTTTTGGTTCTCCAGTTGGGGAAGACTCTTTTGAGAACTCGAGGCATTATATGATTACTGCTTTTAATATAAGAGTTTGTCTTCAATTTTACTTCATTTTTCTATCTGTTTTAATTGCTTATATGTGATATGTCATGTGTCTAGTCGATATTTTCAAAATAGACTTTATGAAACTCTTAAACCGGACTTATACTTATAGAGAAATTTGGATTAAACATGTCTAGTATTAAGCATACTCCTTCTGACTAGTTGTGTGTTATTTGCGAAACCGGAGTTTTTGGACAAATTTAATACGGACATTAAACTATGAAATTTTGATTTCTTGTGAACTTTTAGTTTTTATGTTCGCAATATGGGGTTGAATGTAACATTCCGTATTTTAGGGTCATGTTATGACATCATTCATTTTGTCATTTTTCACTATTTATTTTTTTCTTTTCTCGTCTTAAGGCGGGTGCGTGTAACTAAGGTTCTCCTAAAAGAAGTCTGGGGTTATTTTAATACGCTGCGCGCGGTGCTGACGGTGTTTCTCCGCTTCTTTGTTACGTCCAAAATGGGAGCTATCTCATGGTAGAACAGATGCAGCAGATTTGCGGTGGGTGGGGGGGGAAACCCCTTAATGATGTCGTGATGTACTCAAAAATAAAGGTTAACAAAATGTTTTTTGACGTTAACTTTGCTGTCGCTAGACAAGTTGTGTTTGACGCTAGCCGATTGCTTCTTGGTCACGATTTTTGTCACATTTATGTATATTACCCTTATGTGAAGTTTTAAGTCTATGTCAGCCAAAACTAGAACATGTGCATTTGGATTGTCTTCTCTAGTCAGACCTTAGGGCCTTTCCAACCCATGGCAAACTTTTTCCATTGGTCATACCTTTGTCAATTTCTGCACGTTCTTTTTTTGTGGACTTTAAATCGTGGGGATAACTAGTCAAACCTCGGACTCCGGAGCATTAATATGGACAAATATGCTTTTGACATTACTATAAGAGTTATTAATGTCATTAGTCCTCAAAATCTAAGAGTTACATCCCATGCAATTAACGCTGGTCGCTTACCTCTTGCCCCACTTGTTTACACGTTGGTCAGACCTCCGGTAATCAGTGGGAGGACAAGTTGGATCTAAGTCTTATTAGTAATTAATTGGGTAGTTAAATCTTTTAAGAATTTAATTATCGACAATACTAATATTTGAACTTTTTCTAATTGTAGATGACAACCACGTCAATTCAGTCTTCAGGGGGGTTTTCGAGAAACAAAAAAATGATGGACCCAACTTTATTGATTGGTATCGAAAACTTAGGATTGTACTATCAATTAAGGATAATTTGAATTATCTAGAGCAGCCACTTCCTCCTGCTCTTGTAGCTCCAGAGGGTTAGTTAGTTGCTCCTGAAATCACTACAGCTCATACTGCTTGGATTAAAGGATCAAAAGAGATTGATGGACTTATGCTCATGACCATGGAACCAGAGATCCAACAAAATCTAGAAAACCTTCATGCTTATGAAATGTTACAGGAGTTAAAAACTTTGTTTGCTCAACAAGCAGTGCAGGAGCTTCTTCAGAGTGTGTGAGGATTTCACTCTTGCAAGCAGGAAGAATGGCAGTCTGTTAGCTTGTACGTTTTGAAAATGAAGGGCTATATAGACAATCTAGAGCGTTTGGGGCACATCGTGTCACTTAACCTTGGAGTGAGTCTCATTTTGATCTCACTATAGGTGCTGAATTAAATGAATTACATATAATCAAATATAAAACGCAGCGGAACAAGCACCTATCAACGGATCCATAGAGTCATATGATCAATCAAAGTTAATACGAGAAAAGTAATACCTTTGTAGCGTGATCAGTAGAATCAAATGGTGACCTTCACCTTAACACGACACTTCTCCAATTGAAACCTAGTGACTAATGGAGATACCTAATGCTGTCTCACCCACTACACTTCCTTGTATTACCAATTAGATGCTAGTTTAACCGTAGCTGTTTAAAACACACCTATCTGAATGAACAATATTCAAAGTAGTTGATCGAAGAAAAACAAAAAAACACATGACTATGTGTGTTTTCTGTACCGTGTTTTTTATTAAGAGGAAAGAAAGGGGAGGATATATGGTAAATTTGTAATAAAATAATGAGAGAATATGCTCATATTTAATTAGAACCAAAACTTAACTGAGTCTCATCCTCTTTTTTTTTACTCCGTTATTGTCGGCCTCCCTTAAAGGGTATTAGTCGGCTTTCGTAACTTTTGCAGATGTCCATATAAGGATATATTTGTAATCGGTTATTAGAACTAACTTGAGTTATTAGAGGAGACTCGCAATATTGATCCCGAAGTTACGTAGACTATGGGTTGTAGTTATACCGGTAATGCAATAAGAATAGCGATATAATAAGAATGATACATCCGTGTATTGATAGGTGTGTGACCCCGCTCATAGGCTCACTATGGTTTAGCGCTTATAATTAGTTATTAAGAATCGAGCATACTCACATCAGACTCGCACTGCGTCACGTTCATGAATATAATCTAGTTGTAATTATACACAGAATAAGGTGTTACGCATGCTAGCAACACGGGCAAATGCCCTTAGATACATATGAGGATAGTTTCTTAAACATCTCATTTAAATGGTTTAGATATCAATCATCCTTTTGTAGTTACAAATCAGAGAACAATTATACTAGCGAGAAGTTAGATTGTACAACAGGAAAGCCAGAGCCTATATAGGTAAAAAGACCAATCTATATATATTTAGATCAAACATAAAATCTTGCATTGCATCTACGTTAATCCGGAAGTAATAAAAAACTGCACCGAATACGGGTGCTTGGTCTATGGTCATGGGCTAAGTTATCAGCAACAAAATGAAGATTTTGAACAATGTTAGTTTGACCGCCGAGAATTTAGCCACTTTTGGTTTTTTTCATTTCAAATGTTTCGGATTGAGTTCCAAACCCAATATGCACCTGTGTGTGAACAAGTTTTTAGCCTATGACTAAGACTAACAAGTGTTTTTATCCATCCATAAGCATATATTACTTAGTGCTCTCGGTATGGGGCGTTATTGCCCCTCGCGCCGACCGATAAAGCGGTCCTATGACGCGAACCCAAAACCATACTCAACGGCGTGTAGGGGTCGTTGCCAAGCATACCAGCCAGAGTTATACGGGTTAACTTTCTAATAAATGCCAACGAATAAAAAAAAAGGGAGCCTTTGGTACCTTAAACAAACTAGCCCCGTTTTTTTCCAAAATTATTTAACATGATTAGTCAAGTTGTAGACGCATAATGAAGGATTCTTACCCCGGCAAGAATATGGTGATTACTGAACTCGTTGATTTTAGCAGACACATTAAAGTTAGAATACTTAAAGTTATAAAGACTACGAACTTGGACTAAACATCTTGTGTTAGTTGTTCATTTTCTTGTTGATATCTGTAACACCAATGGTGTACGATATAATATATGTGATTCAGATCTACAAATACCACATCTATCTTGACAAGTGTCTTCTTTCTGTCTTGACTTACATTTCGTTTTTAGCTGTTGTCACCTCGGGTCAGTTTTGCCATAAGTTGATAAATAATGTACAGCTGGAACTTCACGAAATACATAGTTGTATCCTTGGATAAATACACTAGTAATTGTAGAGTTAAAAACATGCTTGCAAACAGTTTATATTTAATAAATTTCAGGTTAGATTATCAGCGTCTTGATCAGTTTCGAGTGCTTTATATACAGATGACACATATAGACAAAGAACCTTATATGACAAAACAAATATATTCTTATATTCATGAGGTAACATAACAGTGATAGTACCTCTCAAGTAGAATACTTGGAAATGTACCAATAACTTCTAAGGATTTAGATCCTTTAGACAGGCTCATACAGGAATTATATGTTCGTGATATGCCTGTGAAGTGTCCAAACGAATTTATAGAACTTGACGCCTTATATTCCCTTGAAAGTTTCACCTTCAGATTGGGTGAATAATTAGACCAGTATTTATACCAATACCGATTTTACATGAACACTCAACTTCTTGTGCTTCACTCAAAAGGTGTCTCTTTCTGCTTCAGTTCAGTACTAATTTTCGAGGTTAACTTAAACCGTGATCATGGGAACCCATAGATTTTCAAAAATCATCCATGCTAAGAAGGGGAGTATGGCATATCTTTCATCCTCCGCAGTCATTGATGTACCGAAAGGTTGTTTCTCAGTATATGTTGGTGAAAGTAATAGATCGAATATGTTCCATATCGTATCTAAAACATCCTTCATTTCAGGACTTTGTTGAAAACCTTTCAGAAGAGGAGTTTGGCTATGCTCATCCTAGTGGGGTGGTTTAACATTACTTGCCAAGTACGAGACCTTCACTGAAGTCATGCGTGAGATTATACATTAAACATTGTCACCGTATGTCAATTCTTAGCATTTTTGGTGTCACAACTAGAATCATTGTCTTTTAGGATTAGTAATTACTAAGTATGATCAATGAATTAATGTTTTGTATCCTCGTAGAACCTTTTTCTTATTAGACATATATCGCATATATGTTCTTTTGTTCATCCTTTGCACAAGAAATACTCTTATTTGTGACAACAACGTAGGGTGATCTAAATAATGTTTCATCAAAATTTGGTCAGGTATACAACCAAAAAATACAATTTGATTATTAAATGGGCCATTAGTTCTTTTTCTTGAATGGCAACATGGTCACTAGCTAGTACATTCTCATTACAAATATAAGGTATGCTGATTTTGATCTAGCTAGTGACACGACGTATGCTAGTGAATTCCAGGCCAAGATTGAGGAACATGTTATTTTGTTTCTGGAGCCATAAAGACCCTGTCAAATGAAGAGGGTTCACTAAAACTAGCATAACTTGGACTTTGTTTATGAGTTATTTACCATTTTATATTTTTTTTCCTTTTTATTGGACTTTATTTTTGGGCTAGTGTCCGGCCCGTTCGTCTTTTAGACCTGTTTCGAGTTTCTTGACCTATTTAATAATCGTATTGTGGTGCTAGAATAATTAGTCTTGAAATACTACCTCTCTAACAAAATTATTGTCACAAAAAAAATACACAGTTAACAAAATGCATTTATATGCTTTGAATTTTGCAATGTAAAAAAAAGAGTTTTACCCTTCTTTTTTCTTTTTTTTTTTTTTTTTTTTTTTTTTTTTTTCTATTTTTTTTTTTATGACAATTATTTAATGGTTGTCATAGAGTTTTGATTAAATAACAATTTTTGATTATCGGTTTAATGTTACTTACGCAATTCCACAACTCATATATAGTAGTGGACTAGAAGTTGGGGGCGAACCAAAAAAGGAAAGATGGACAATAATTTTGGGATGGAGGAATTATATGAAAAGTCCAATTTTGGAAAGTATCTTAATTATCGATATCCATGGAGTCAACGATAGTTAGAAGAATTGTTCCTGGTGTTTGTAGATTTTTAAATGTGATGACCTTTAGTATATAATTTGCGTACTTTACGATTTGTTGATATGTGATATGCCATGTGATGCTCAATATTTGCAAAATAGACTTTATGAAACTCTTTAAAACGGACTTATACTTATAGAGAAATTTAGATTGAACATGTCTAATATTACACACGTAAGCATACTCCTTGTGACCATGTGTTATTTGCGAAACGGGGGTTTTTGGACAAATTTAATACGGACATTAAACTATGAAATTTGATTTCTTGTGTAATCTTAGTTTTTATGTGCGCAATATGGGGTTGAATTGATCTTTAATCTTATCCCTCCCCACGACATGCTTCGGCATATGAGATAATTATTGGAATTACTTGTGTCTTCGAACACATGTAGGAGTACAGTATAGGGTTTGATCAATTTGTAATTCCACTATCTTAGCAAATATAAAACTAATGTTAACAAAAGGGGTTTCTTAACATATAATAGAATCATTAGTCAATTGGAAGTACGGCTCACCCATTATGGACAAACTATAAGAGAAGTTTAAGGCGGGTGTAACTAAGGTTCCCCAAAAGAAGTCAGGTTTTTAATACGCTTCGCGCTGACGTGTTTCTCCGCTTCTTTGTACGTCCAAAATGGAGCTACAGAGAACATTGACATGATGGTCAATACCAAAAAAAGGTAACATAAAGTGTTTCTTAAAATTGTGCTACAAGTTGTTTTGCATGCTTCTTGTACACGATTTTGTCACATTTATGTATATACCCCTATGTGAAGTTTTAAGTCTATGCCAGCCTAAAACTAGATCACCGTGCATTTGGATTGTTCTTTCTCATAGTCAGACCTTAGGCTTCCACCCATGGCAAAACTTTTTCATTGGTCATACCTTTGTCAATTTTCTGGCACGTTCTTTTTTTTTCGGTTAGGGGGGGGGGGGGGGGAATCTTAAATCGAGTTACCTAGTCAGACCTCGGACCCGAGGCATAATATGAGACAAATATGCTTTTGACATTACTATAAGAGTTACTAATGTCATTAGTCCGCATAAATCTAGAGTTACAATCCCATGCAATTTAACGTTCGTCGCTTACCTCTTGCTCCCATTGTTTACACGTGGTCAGACCCGGTAATCAGTTGGAGGGACACAGGTGGATCTAAGTCTTATTAGTAATTAATTGGGTAAGTTATCTTTAAGAATTTATTATCGGACAATACTAATATTTGGACTTTTTCTAATTGTAGATGACAACCCCTCGGCAGGTAGCAATTCAGTCTTTCAGGGGTTTTTCGAGAAACAAAGAACTGACTAGACCCATACTTTATTGATTGGTATCGCAAATCTAGGAATTGTACTATCCAATTGAGGATAATTTGAATTATCTAGAGCAAAACCACTTCTCCTGCTTCTTTTGTAGCTCCAGAGGGTTAGGTGAGTTGCTCTGAATCACTATTAGCTCATACTGCTTGGAATTAAAGGATCAAAAGGATGATGGACTTATGCTCTGACATGGAACTAGAGATCAACAGAATCTAGAAATCCTTCATGTTATTGAAATGTTACAGGAGTAAAAACATTGTTTTGGGCTAACAAGCAGAGCAGGAGCTTCTTCAGAGTGTGTGAGGATTTCACTCTTGCAAGCAGGAAGAATGGCAGTCTGTTAGCTTGTACGTTTTGAAAATGAAGGGCTATATAGACAATCTAGAGCGTTTGGGGCACATCGTGTCACTTAACCTTGGAGTGAGTCTCATTTTGATCTCACTATAGGTGCTAAATTAAATGAATTACATATAATCAAATATAAAACGCAGCAAAACAAGCACCTATCAACGGATCCATAGAGTCATATGATCAATCAAAGTTAATACGAGAAAAGTAATACCTTTGTAGCGTGTATCAGAGTAGAATCATAAGGGTGGACCTTCACCCTTAACACGACACTTCTTAATGACCAGAGTGAATCATTGGAGATCACCTCTATGATGTTATCCAACTAACACTTCCTTGTATACATTATGATGCTATATAGTCTTAATCCCTCCGTAGCCTTGTAAAACACCTTTGAATGAACAAGATTCAAAAGTTGGATCAAGAAAAATAAAAAACACATGACTATGTATGTTTGTGTGCTGTGTTTTTATAAGAGAAAGAAGGGGAGGATATATGGTAAATTTGTAATCAAATAATGAGATAATATCTCATATTTATTAACCAAAATTAACTTGATCTCATCCTTTTTTTTTACTCCATATGGTCGGCCTCCCTTAAAGGGTATTAGTCGGCTTTCTTAAACTTTTCAATTCCAATAAATTAAGTATACTACTTAGTTATTAGAAGCCCAATATTGATCCCGAGTTACGTAGGCTATTTATATACCGTAAATGCAATAAATACGATATATAAAATGGTACCTCCGTGTATATGTGTGTGACCCCATAGGCTCACATGTGTCTAGCCATATAATTAGTTATTATGACACGAGCATACTCCAACAGCTCGCACTTGCGCACGTCATAATAATCAAGTAATTATACAAGGAAAGGTTAGCGTCTAGCAACACGCCAATGCCCTTAGATACATATGAGGATAGTTTCTTAAACATCTCATTTAAATGGTTTAGATATCAATCATCCTTTTGTAGTTACAAATCAGAGAACAATTATACTAGCGAGAAGTTAGAATTGGCAACAGGAAAGCCAGAGCTATATAGGTTAAAAAGACCAATCATATATTTATTTGATCAAACATTAAAATCTTTGCATTGCATCTACGTTAATCGGTAAGTAATAAAATAAACTGCACCGAATACGTGTTCTGGTCTGTGGTCATGGGCTAAGTTATCAGCAACAAAATGAAGATTTTGAACAATGTTAGTTTGACCGCCGAGAATTTAGCCACTTTTGGTTTTTTTCATTTCAAATGTTTCGGATTGAGTTCCAAACCCAATATGCACCTGTGTGTGAACAAGTTTTTAGCCTATGACTAAGACTACAGTGTTTTTATCCATCCATATGCATATAATACTTAGAACTTCGGTATGGTCGTTATTGCCCTCGTTGCCGAATACGATAAGCAGTCCTATGACGCGAACCACAAAAACATACACGGCGCGTTTTGTTAGGGTGTTCGTGCCAACGCATACAGCCGAGTATATAGGGGTTTTTTTCTAATAAATGAAACGAATTAAAAAAAGGAAAGCCGTTGGACCCTAAACAAACTAGCCATTTTTTTCAAAATTATTTAAACATGATTAGTCAAGTTTTTGTAGACAGCTTAAGAGGATCCTTACCCGATGAATTTGGTGATTAACTGAAACTCGTTGATTTAGCAGACAATTAAAGTTAAGAATACTTAAAGTATATAAGCCACGAACTTGACTAAACATCTTGTGTTAGTTGTTCCTTTTCTTGTTGATATCGTACACAATGGTGTACGAAATAATATATGTGATTCAGATCTACAAACTACCACTCTATCTTGAAAGTGTCTACATATATGATTAATTTGTTTTAGCTGTTGTCTGAGTTGTTTTGCATAAGTGAAAATAATGTACAGCTGGAACTTCACGAGATACATAGTTGTACCTTTGATAAATACATATTAATTGTAGAATTAACAACATGCTTGCAAACAGTTTATATTTAATAAATCAGGTTAGAATATCAGCGTTTGATCGTTCGAGTGCTATAATCCACGATGACCACATATAGACAAAGACACCATATATGACAAAACAAATATATTCATATAATTCATGGTAACATAACAGTGATACGTACCAAGTAGAATACATGGAATGTACCAAAACTTCTAAGATTCTAGATCCTTTAGACAGGCTCGATACAGAATTATGTGTATGCTGTGAAGTGTCCAAACGAATTTATAGAACTTGACGTCTTCGATTCCTTTGAAAGTTTCACCTTCAGATTGTGTGAATAATTAGACCAGTATTTATACCAATACCGATTTTACATGAACACTCAACTTCTTGTGCTTCACTCAAAAGTGTCTCCTTTCTGCCATCAGTTAGTTACTAATTTTCGAGGTTAACTTAAACCGTGATCATGGGAACCCATAGATTTTCAAAAATCATCCATGCTAAGAAGGGGAGTATGGCATATCTTTCATCCTCCGCAGTCATTGATGTACCGAAAGGTTGTTTCTCAGTATATGTTGGTGAAAGTAATAGAAAGCGATATATAGTTCCATTATCGTATCTAAAACATCCTTCATTTCAGACTTTGTTGAACCTTTCAGAAGAGGAGTTTGGCTATGCTCATCCTATGGGTGGTCTAACATTCCCTTGCAAAGAAGAGACCTTCACTGAAGTCATGCATGATATACATTTAACATTGTCACCGTATGTCAATTCTTAGCATTTTTGGTGTCACAACTAGAATCATTGTCTTTTAGGATTAGTAATTACTAAGTATGATCAATGAATTAATGTTTTGTATCCTCGTAGAACCTTTTTCTTATTGGACATATATCGCATATATGTTCTTTTGTTCATCCTTTGTACAAGAAATACTCTTATTTGTGACAACAACGTAGGGTGATCTAAATAATGTTTCATCAAAATTTGGTCAGGTATACAACCAAAAAATACAACTTGATTATTATATGGGCCATTAGTATTTTTTTTCTTGAATGGCAACATGGTCACTAGCTAGTACTTCTCATTACAATATAAGGTATGCTGATTTTGATCTTGCTAGTGACACGAAGGTATGCTAGTGATCCAGGCCCAAGCATTGAGGAACATGTTATTTTGTTTCTGGAGCCATAAAGACCCTGTCAAATGAAGAGGGTTCACTAAAACTAGCATAACTTGGACTTTGTTTATGAGTTATTTACCATTTTATATTTTTTTTCCTTTTTATTGGACTTTATTTTTGGGCTAGTGTCCGGCCCGTTCGTCTTTTAGACCTGTTTCGAGTTTCTTGGCCTATTTAATAATCGTATTGTGGTGCTAGAATAATTAGTCTTGAAATACTACCTCTCTAACAAAATTATTGTCACAAAAAAAATACACAGTTAACAAAATGCATTTATTACTGCTTTGAATTTTGCAAAAGTAAAAAAAAGAGTTTTACCCTTCGACAATTATTTAATGTTTTCATAGAGTTTTGTAAATAACAATTTTGATTAACGGTATAATAGTAAATAAAAGCAATTCCCAGATACTCTATATTAGATAACAGCTCTAAAGAATAAATTAAGGAAACTTAAAGGAAAAGATTTAGTTGATAATGTTGTTACAAAATACTCTATTGATCCAGAAATGCTTAAGATTGATGTGCAACCAATAGCCCCTAAATTGTTGAACAATAGGTCAGCTCACTCTGACTACCTTAAGCACACTCAGGAACAAGCTGCGATTCTTAGGGAAGTAGTTAAACAAGGAAAATCCTAAAATCCACTAAACAATTCCTTAGACTTTGCTTGTAAGTATACTAATCGAATTTAAGAGTTGCTTATAATTATCAGACAAACCTGCTCTAGCATCAACAAATAATTATGATAAATTAGTGGTTGTCACCCCAAAGAACAAGGACAAAAGAGTTAGATTCATTTAGCCTGTCACATCCTTAGGAAACCCAAACATAAAAATACATTCGTCCTCAAACCTAGTTTCTAACAAACCTGTGTTATCTTATACAAGAGTAAGACCATATACTAGTGCTAGCGGATTACAGCCTTTAGGAAATACCAAGAAAGATAAGATTTAGCGACCACAACATAGTACTCTGAAGAATAAAGTGGAAGCCTACCCTAGGATAGTTAAATCTAGTTTGAATAATAAGAATTGTGTTGTTGAACCTAAAGGAACTGCAAATGTGCAGCATTCCAAGCTTAATGCAAATTCTGAACTTATCTGTGTTAAGTGTAATGGTTGCATGCTTTCTGATAATCATGATTTATGTGTTCTTAAATCTATGAATGATGTGCATGCTCGTGTTAAATCTAAATCTATTAAGAAAAATTCAAAGAGAAAATTTTAGAAACCAACAGACAAGGTGTTTACTAAAACTGGATATACTTGGAGACCTACTGGTTGGACCTTCACTATAGTAGGAAATGCGTGCCCCTTAACTAGGATTGCCACAACTGCTGAAGTGCCTCCTAGGAAACCAACTGCTCTAGAAACTGATACACCTAAGCCTATAGTAACATTGGTTTACTTAAGGAAACCCAAAAAATCTAAATCTAATGTTCCTGTAAGCAAACCTAAGATCGTTAAATCTTTAAATGCTAACAATAGGGAACCCAGTAAATCCTGGGGATCCATAATTTCTGATGTTCCATCTTCTTCTCTTGATGAATGCAGGTCGTCCAAATTTTTCTATGGTATTTGGACTCCGGATGCTCCAAGCATATGACCGGAGATCGCTTTTAGCTCACTAATTTCGTCAGTAAATTTTTGGGTACTGTCAAATTCGGCAATGATCATGTGGCAAAGATAATGGGGGTATGAAGACTATCATATTGGGAATGTTACAATCTCAAGGGTTTACTTCATGGACAGACTTGGACACAACTTATTTTCAGTCGGGCAATTTTGCGATTCGAACCTTGAAGTTGTTTTCCGTCAACACGCCTGCTTCATTCGTAATTTAGAAGGTGCTGATTTGTTGACTGGATCTCAAGGGAAAAATCTGTATACACTGTCCCTTGGAGATATGATGGCGTCCTCCCCGATATGTCTCTTGTCAAAGGCCTCAAAGACTAAATCATGGTTATGGCACAGGCGCTTGTCTCATCTAAATTTTGGTGCAATCAATAATTTAGCTAGACATGGTCTTGTTCGAGGTCTTCCTAAGCTTAAATTTGAAAAGGACCATCTGTATTCTGCATGTGCAATGGGTAAAAGCAAGAAGAAAACCCATAAACCCAAATCTAAAGATACCAACCAAGAAAAACTCTATCTCTTGCACATGGATCTGTGTGGACCAATGCGTGTCGCAAGTATTAATGGAAAGAAGTACATCCTCGTCATAGTCGATGATTACTCCAGATTTACATGGGTTAAGTGCTTACGATCAAAGGATGAAGCTCCTGATTTCATAATCAAGTTTCTTAAGATGATCCAACTGCGGTTGAAAGCACCTGTTCGAAGAAGCAGAACCAATAATGGAACCGAATTTGTTAATTAAACTTTACGTGAATATTATAAGCAGGTTGACATCTCTCATGAAACATCTGTTGCTCTCACTCTACATCAAAATGGTGTCGTTGAAAGACGTAACCGTAAGCTCATTGAAGCTGCCCACACAATGTTAATTTATACATAAACTTCGTTATTCTTATGGGCCAAAGCAGTTGCTACAACATGTTATACCCAACATTGCTCCATGATACACCTTCGTCATGGCAAAACACCATATGAGCTTCTACACAACAAACTTCCTGACCTATTGTTTCTTCTTGTATTTGGTGCACTTTGTTACCCAACGAATGATAGCGAGAATTTGGGAAAGTTACAACCGAAAGCTGACATTGGTATTTTCATTGGATATGCACCCACGAAGAAAGCATTTCAAATTTACAATCGACGTACTAGACGAATAATTAAGACAATTCATGTTGATTTTGATGAGCTGACCGTGATGGCTTCTGAACACAGCAGTTCAAAACCCGCACTTCATGAGATGACTCCTGCAACAATCAGTTCAGGACTCGTTCCAAATCCTCCTCTTTCAACACCGTTTGTACCACCTTCAAGAAATGCATGAGATTTGCTGTTTCAACCTCTGTTTGATGAATTACTTAATCCCCCACTTAGTGTTGATATTCCAGCGCCTGAAGTCATTGCTCTAGTTGATGAAGTAGTTGCTCCAGAACCCGCTGAATCAACCGGTTCACCTTCCTCAACAACTATTGATCAAGATGTGCCCTGTTATAGTAACTCGCAAACCACACCAGAAACTTAATCTCTTGTCATTTCTCACGATGTTGAAGAAGAGAATCATGACTTAGATGTTGCACACATGAAAAATGCTCCGTTCTTTGGTATTCAAATTCCAGAAAACGCTTCTGAAGCATCTTCGTCATCGGATATGGTTCATATAATTGTGTAACCCGATCCCCAAATTTTTGAACACAATAACAAATAGACTAAGGATCACCCACTTGAAAATATAATCGGTGAACTCGGAAGATCGGTTTCTCACAAGGCTGCAATTACATGAGCAAGCTCTATTCTGTTACTACGATGCTTTCCTTACTTCTGTTGAACCCAAGACATTCAAAGATGCTTTGACTCAATCCTGCTGGATCAAAGTAATGCAAGAAGAGCTCAATGAGTTCGAACGTCTCAGTGTATGGGAGCTCGTACCCCGACCAGATAAAGTTATGGTTATTACTTTGAAGTGGATCTACAAAGTGAAACTAGACGAATTGGGAGGTGTTCTAAAGAATAAGGCTTGGCTAGTGGCTCGTGGTTACCGTCAAGAAGAGGGAATTGATTTTGAAGAGTCTTTTGCTTCATTTGCAAGATTAGAGGCTATAAGGATTTTTCTCGCGTTTGCTGCTCATATGAACATGGTCATCTACCAAATGGATCTGAAGACTGCGTTTCTGAATGGTAATCTGCGGGAAGAGATTTATGTTAGCCAGTCAGACGGGTTTGTGGATCCAGATAACCCTAACCACGTGTACAAGCTAAAGAAAGCTCTTTATAGGTTAAAACAAACTCCACGCGCGTGGTATGATATGTTGTCTTCGTTCCAGATATCCCAAGACTTCTCCAAAGGCTCAGTGGACCCTACTCTGTTCATCCGTAGGGACGGCAAGGAAATACTTTTGGTATAAATCTATGTCGATGATATTATCTTTGCTGCATCTACACTTGAACTTTGTGACCTATTTGCTAAAACCATGTGTTTAAAATTTAAGATGTCAATGATGGGCAAAATCTCATTTTTATTAGGACTATAGATTTCTTAAAGTCCTAGAGGCATCTTTATTAACCAATCAAAATATGCCCTTGAATCCTTAAAGAAATATGGTTTTGAATCTTGTGACCTAGTGGATACTCCCATGGTGGAGAAATCCAAACTGAATGAGGATAAAGAAAGAAAAGCGGTTAATCTGTCACATTATCATCGCATGATAGGCACCCTTCTTTACCTCACAGCCACTAGACCAGACCTACAATTTGCTATATGCATGTATGCCAGGTATCAGGCTCAGCCTACCAAAAAGCACTTACATGCGGTCAAGAGGGTCTTTCGGTATCTAAAAGAAACCGTCAATCAAGGACTATGGTATCCGAAGGATTCTTCGATTGCACTAACAGCATTTGCAGATGTGGATCATGCTGGTTGTCAAGATACACGCCGTAGAACATCTGGTAGTATGCAGTTTCTGGGAGATAGACTAATTATCTGGTCGTTAAAAAGGCAGAAAAGCGCTGCGATATCCAGTAACGGAGCTGAAATAACACGCCTTTAATCTGGCTGTTGTGCTCAAGTCCTATGGATGCGATCACAACTTACCAACTACGGCCTTGGATTCAACAAAATTCCTATGTACTGTGATAACAAAAGCGCTATTGCCTTATGCTGCAACAACATTCAACATTCCAGATCTAAGCATATCGACATCAGATATCACTTTATCAAGGAGAATGTTGAGAATGGGGTGATCGAACTTTATTTTGTCAACACAGAGTATCAGCTGGCTAACATTTTCACTAAGGCTTTGTTCGGGACAAAATTGAAATCCTTTCTGACAACTGTGTATGAAAACGATGTCTCCTGACACTCTAAAAAAGTTGGCAGATGAAGTAGACGAATAGTGGTGGTATCTATTCAAATATCCTCTGTATCATATGTATATATCTTAAAAACCAAAAAAAAATCCAAAAAGATTTTCATTTTATAAAAACCTTTATAAAATCAAAATTAAAAATTAAAAATTAAGAAAAATACAAAAAGAAGTTTTTCAAATGGCATGTCTTTTGCAAACGATAATATTTAGATCCTTAGAAATGTCTTTCAATAAAGACACGTAGACATAAATAAAGTTCGTGCAAAAGTTACAATGTTTTTCAAAACATGCCATATGGCTTACTATTACTTCTGATAGTAACCCGCTTTTTACGCTGAGGAAAACATATCGTCAAAAAGACAGTTGTTCCTAACAACGAGAATTTATTCTCAGGCATGGTCTACTTTATGACCATACAAAGGCTTGTGATTACTTTGCATCACAACCCGTGCTTCCTTTGTTACCATAAGTGTACGTGTCAGTGCGCTTATGTGTTAAAATAAGAGAAATCTTATTTTTATTAATAAAAAGTTGTCTTCACAATGAATCAGTGTTTTCTGAAATCACAAAAAAGATTTTCTAAGACAATTTGACTATTACACCATGACAACAACTCTTTCGCAATATAAAACGGTCCATTAATTGAAGGGTAGAATGCGTCAATTAAATAATCGTATAAAACGGTCTTTCATAAATAAGTCACATAATAAACGTATCAAGTTTTGATAATGACGAATAACAATTTAAAGTGGAGTTAATTATATTAACCTCAAGGGCTTCAGATGTCATTTGTCTCAAATTTTAAGGACTTATTTGAAATAGAGACAGTGAGTATAGGAGCTTTTAATGACATTCTGTTCAATGATTGCCCAACACCATTATAGTTGTAAAAGTACTTAGAATGTTTTGGAGAAATTAATCCACATAGTTTTAAAAGCCTTGAAGTTGATTCTCACAGGATAGATCTAAGCTTATTTATTCTTCAAACACAATCTCGAGTATATGTGCGTACAAGGTTTTGCTGATTCTGGCATGTCAAAACCAGCAAGGGGGGAAGGAGCTGGGATGTAATCATATAGATTCCATACTGCCTTTTGTGATGGTTGCCTTTATGTGTTAGCTTGATTGTTATTTAAGCCTTCTTTGTTTCTTTCGGGTGCACTATTTCAATCACATGGTGGAAAAGACATATCGTCATTAGTTTGTATGCATCATTTGAATTTCCTAAGGGGAAGTGTTGGGAGTATAATTATTTAAAACGTAAGAAGAGTTCTGTCTGATTCAATTAATGTTTTACACGACCGGTCAATCTCTTAGCTTATTCTTAAAATGGAGTAGAAAATATTTGATAAAAGAGGTAAACATAAGAGATTTTAATTGTCTACCTCCGGACTTAAGTATATACACTTTGGTGTTACAATTTATATCATAACTATCCTGAAGAGAGAAATGCGCCTCATGCCCAGTACTTTAATTGACCTTTGGTGTTTGTGATATCCAAAATCATAAAAAGTTATTGTGAGCACTTCCGACTATCTCGGGCTTTATACATCAAGATGATTTTGGCAATTCGCTTGCAAGAAAGTTTTGAATCTACTCAAGATAAGGATTGTTGGTTTAGAGGGAAGCTAAGACAACATCAACACCGACACACCGACCAAACAAGCTCAAATTACATAAGAAGCTGAATACCGTTTCATAACTCTAAGTTTAAAGCAAAGACCTTCGAACTTGGCAAGTAAAGTTAAGCAATGCCAAAGAATGCTTGGACAGAGAAACGAATCCAGCATTGACAACTTCTTAGGAAAGAAAGAGGTTACTGAGGAGCTTAGAAATGTCTCGTATAGATGTCAGATAGTACGAGAAGGTACCTACGACTTACCTACGACTGCTACCAAGAACCATATGATTCCATCATATGTTGTTCTCATCTTTCAGGTCAAACCTCGTACATAATATACTTGTGAATATGTGAATAAGTAGTATAGACTTATGGTGATAATAAAGAGTGCTTGAGTACAAATTTTATCAAGAATTTCTTAGTAAATTCAAAAAAAAAATATTCAAATTATTGTACTCAGCACTGTCTTATATACCCTCAATTATTGAGGGGGAGCATTAAAATGTTCCTTATATGGCTTGTGAATAATCAAAACATTTCTCTCCCCAAGTGCATAAATTTTAATCTCTTGGTATCTAAAATATCAAGAGACTTGACATTTTTGATAAGGGGAGAAAAATGAGATTAAAATACATGGCTACTAATAATGTGATTCTATAGACTCAAGTGCGAGCTTCAACCTTCATGTGTTAATCATTTTCAATTAATTGATGCACATGTTGAGGGGGAGCATTCTATGAAAAGTTAAAACATCAAGGTACTAAATGTTTTCATGTACCTTGATTGATGTTTTCAATTGGTTTTAAGGTTGAGAATAGTACCAAAGACTGACCATTTAATTACTGTATTGGAGTTATAAGGTGGTTAAGTTTAGGTATTCATTCTCATGATCCAGCCAAAACCGGATGGGTCTACCCAAGGATATTCCACTAGATAGTGTATAAGTCCTTAGGTATGAAAAAAGAGTAAAGTGAGTATAAGGGAATAGTGCCGACTGAGATGGAGGTAATACTGGAATAAACCCAATAAGGTATTAGTCATGAAGTCTCGGTAAGCACTGAAGGGGTTGAAGAATGAAGAAGAATTATAAGGATAAAGGGTGTAAAGGGTGTAAAGAAAGAAGCCCTCCATACACTTAAGGCAGAAACCGGGTCAATACATCTACTGTCAGAAATACTAAGCTGTTGTCTGGCATTGAAGACAATCATTATGGACCCAGTAATGCAATGCACAACTCTTCCCAGCCACTCAAAGTCTGAAAGACTTTGTTTCAAAACTCATGGATATTCACACATTTCTATCGACTTTCTCACTCCGAGTTAGTTAGTATTGAAAAGGTGACACTCAGCTCCAACCTTCGATCACTAAACCAAAACGCACTATTAAGTCTAGAGCCAAGAGATCATCCATAAATCTTATTAGGACACTTATCCAATTTAAGCTGGTTTCTCACACACTGTGAAAACTAGTAATATCATAAGAGTCCTACACATTATCCTTGTGATCTTGTCAGAACATCAGAGTGATACATAAGTATTCACAATGACGATGGAAATCCTTCTAGAGCCAACATCAAACAAGCTCTTGGTAGGTAACTTGTGCGATTCTACCAGAATCAAACTTGTAACAACTGGAAAAAAATGATGGTGTGATTCTTTAATAAATCAAACTTGTTCCAGGTTATGAATTGATGATTGATGAAATTTTGAAATATTAAAACTCTCGATGTGTCGCAAAACCACTTTAGCAAGTGACACGTCGATTGATTTTCAAATCAATTTTTATTTCAATCAGTGAGATAGTAACTCACTGGTTCACTCATGCCGTGTTGTCTACTTTGAGACGTTTCGGTAATGAGAACGGCTAGTACAACTGCGAAACCTTGTCAAGGAGATTCTTCAGAATTCTACTTGATCACAGGCGGTATTTATACTGATCAACGGGGAACCGTGGTTATTGCAACCGTATTCGACGAAGTGACAAAAACACTCTCGTTCATATCTGTTGATTATAACTAACCTAAACCTGCAGGTACTCCTGACGGTTGGTGCAGCTGATCCCTAACGAGTCACAATTCATAACCGCATGCTCATACTCGACCAACATTTATAAAGATATCATGAAAGCTCAAATAAATGTTTAAAGACTTCCGCTACTCTAATATCGTACGTCCTTCTCGAAGCGACAAAGTGTTAAAGTTAAAGAACTTCAAGAAAGATGCATCATTACAGTTTTCAAGTTATCAAATCAAGAAAGGTATGAGCATGTCGGTACTAAAGTCACAAGTTTCACAAGTTGGCAAAGTTATAAGATGGCGAAGAGATTATGCTTGGTTGATGATCTTAAGATGCTAAAGATCGCATATTCACATACAAGTTAAAGATAAAGGAACAAGATCAATCCTAAAGTCAATGCGCACTACACCATATTCACAAGAAAAAGTAAAGATAAGAAGTCTACGAGCTGAAGACTAAAGACAAAGCATAATATGCTAGGATTATATTTTGGTACATTGGAGTGGCCTCCTTTAGGGGGAGATTGTTATAAACAAGGAAAAGTATCGGTCATTTCCAATATTAGGTAGCCTATGCCCGTAGTTAGTCAAAGTGTAATCTATAATCTAACATGGTCCAAAGGCCTATGGAAAGCCCCATAAAGGCCCATGGCCGGCCACCTTAAGAGTATAAATACCCTCTCCAAGTGTGGAGATGGTGTTGGTTGGTTGTATTTCTCATTTTATCTTAATGCATTTCATGTTCATTACTTTCTCTCTCTAGAAACTACACCCTTCCTTCCACATTCTCTCTCTAGTTCTTGCTTGGTTATTCAAAGATTACTTGTATCTTACAATGCTATTCTTGTTTTATCTCAGCCTTAAGACTCACGTAATCATGCTATGATGGATGTGGCGATCTAGGTACTTTAGCAGAAAACCTAGTGAGAGTCTTTTGGTTCTCCAATTGGGGGAAGACTCTTTTTAGAACTCGAGGCATTATATGATTTACTGCTTTCAATATAAGAGTTTGTCTTTAATTTTAATCCAATTTTATGTCTGCTTTGATTGCTTATATGTGTTATGCCATGTGATGCTCAATATTTGCAAATAGACTTTATGAAACTAATAAAAACGGACTTACACTTATAGAGAAACTTGGAATGAACATGTCTAATATTACACACGTAATTATACTCCTTGTGACCAATTATGTGTTATTTGCGAAACCGGAGTTGTTAGACAAATTTAATACGGACATTAAACTATGAAATTTGATTTCTTATGTAATTTTAGTTTTTTATGTGCGCAGTATGGGGTTGAATTGATCTTTAATCTTATCCTGCCCCACTACATGCTTCGGCATATGAGGGAATTATTGGAATTACTTGTGTCTTCGGATACATGTAGGAGTACAATATAGGATTTGATCAATTTGTAATCCCACCATATTGGCAACTATAAAAACTAATGTTAACAAAGGGTTTCTTAACAAATAATATTAGAAATACGGCTCACCCATTTTTGGACAAACTATAAGAGAATTTTATGGTGGGTTGAGTACGCTCCCCAAAAGAAGTCAATAAGCTTCGCGCTGACCTGTTTCTCCATTTCTTTGTGCGTAAAAAATGGAGCTACCATAAACATTTAACAAAATGATGTCTATACCAAAAAGGTTAACAAAATGTCTTCTTAACTTTGTGCTACAAGTTATTTTGCATGCTTCTTGTACACGATTTTTGTCACATATTTTGTAAAATTTATGTGTATACCCCTATGTGAAGTTTTAAGTCTATGCCAGCCAAATGAAAAACACGTGCATTTAGATTGTCTTCTCTGGTCAGACCTTAGGGCCTTGACAACCCATGGCGAATTTTTTCCATTGGTCAGACCTTTGTCAATTTTTGCACGTTCTCTTTTGGTCGACTTGAATCGAGTTACCTGGTCAGACCTCGAACCCGAGGCATAAGATGAGACAAAACATGTACATGACATTACTATATGATTTACTAAATTCATGTGTCTCATAAATCTAAGAGTTGCATTAACAACCCAACTAACGCACGTTGCTTACCTCTTGCCCCATTTTTTTATTCACTGGTCAGACCTCTGGTAATAAATAGGAGGTCAAGTTGGATCTTAGTCTTATTAGTAATTAATTGGGTAGTTAATTCTTTAAGAATTTAATTATCAAAAATACTAAATTGAACTTTCTATGTTCTG
>BQNB010005619.1:0-85039 GCA_026074375.1 Tanacetum coccineum
TGTTCCTCCACCTATAACAGGAACATTCATGCCTCCTTCCAACAAGCCTGACCTTGATGATACACAGGTTACCTATGGTTCAAAGTCCAATAATTATTTTGAAACTAACTCTGTATCTAATAACTTTGTCTCTTGTGATAACAGTGACAAGTCCTCAGACTCAGAGACCACTAGCTTTGCATCATGTGTTTCAAGTGTCAAGTCCTCAAGCTCCAAGACCAATGAACACTTAGCCTCTACCGCTAGTTCAATTGATTTCAAGACAGTGTCAAAGACTGCTGACCAAAAACCAAGTTCCACCATTGATGATCCTAGTTTTTCTTTAAAGGAGAATGTAAAAACTCTTAGGAATATATGTAATAAGAGTGGAATAAACAATAGGAGTCATTGTAAAAACAATTCTTTTGGTTCTAAGACATGCTTTGTTTGTGGTAGTAAATTTCATTTGATTAAAGATTGTGATTTTTATGAGCAACAGTTGAGATTGTATAATAAACATATGTGGTATAATGTAGCAAATATTCCCTCATTTGTTCCTCGAGCAGCACATGTTCCTGCTGGTAGTAGGAATCCACCAGCATCTGTTTCTGCTGGTAGGCCATTTTCTGCTGGTTGGAGAAATCATGCTGCTAGACCTATGACCAGACCAACAAGCCATTATTTTCAACATTTTAGAAGGCCTGGCTGTTATAACCAACTGTACATGGATGAGGGAAGATGGGGAACTGCTGTTAAGACCTCAGCAGGTTGTTCTTGGAAAATTAAAAGGCCATATATGTAGTGGGGATCCAAGAACAATGGTGGATCTCATCAATCTACATGGTTTAACTCTTAAATGATCCACAAGGCAGGTCCAAGTAAGTAATGACTTGGGTCTCTCATGTATTCTAATGATGTGGCTGACTTATTGACCAAAGCCTTTGATGGACCAAGATTCAAGTATTTAGTAGTCGACATTGGGATGCTCAATCCCTAAGTGCTAGGCTTGAGGGGAGGATTTGAGTCCAAAGGGAGGAATATTGTTGTAAAATTTTCTCAATAGTTGGTTTTTCGTTTGTTTACTCACTTAGTTTTTATTGTTACCATTTTTTTATAGTTTTAGTTATTACCCCTGGTATGTAGTTAGTTCATTCTGATAGTTAATTTTTCTTTTCATTATATATGTTTTGTGTGTTTTGGTCTAACCTTTTGCAGATACATCATTCATAAGGGTGGTTTAGCACTTTTTAAGTGTTATTCATGGACAGTGTGGCCTTCTTTTGATGATAAAGAATTCATTCTGGTTGGTTAAGTGTTTCTTCTGGTGGTGCAAGAGTTCCTACTGGTAGCTTTACTAGTTCCTCCTGGTTAACAACTTCCTACTGGTTATGTTAGTTTTCTTTAGGGTTGACTTTTCTTTGAGCGGGTATATTAAATTAAGTTGTATATTAATTCAAAGTTCTAGTTGGGATAATTGGGCATTTAATTCATCAAAGGGTCACTTATTTAAAGGGTTAATTACTGTTTTCTCTTATTTTAACAGAGTTACCTTTTACATCAAACCCTAATTTTTAAAATCTCTTTACTCATTCCACTCACTCTTTGAAAACTCGATTCCCTCTCTCTACTAGTAGTAACTCTCCATTGCGATCATCCACCAGCACTAACACTCAACCCCATTTAACAATCAACAATGGCCGCACTCAAGTACAGAGAAGAACACAATAAAGTAGGTTACTTGGAAAAACCCAAAGGTAGTGATGATTATCACCAAGTACTTGACTTCTTGAGGGGTTCGCACTTAAGGTATGCTCTTACTCATGACCCTATCATCTTTGACTCTTTGGTCAAATAGTTCTGGTCAACGGCTTCACTCAGGGCTCCTGAGTTAGGCCCTCCAGCTATTCTGGCCATGATTGATAGGACTCCCTACACTATCACTGAAGAAACAGTAAGAAGTCAACTTTAATTGGGTGATGATAGAGGTATTGAAGACTTGCCTATTCCTGCTATATATTTGGGTATGGATAATCTTAGATACCCTACTGAAGGCAAGCTAACCTTCCTCAAAAACAAGTTCTCACCTCAGTGGAGGTTCTTGGTTCACACAATACAACATTGTCTCAGTACCAAATCTGGTAGCTGGGATCAATTTGGAAGCCCACTGGCTATAGCTCTTATTTGTTTGTCTGATGGGAGAAGGTTTAATTGGTCAAGTTACATTTTCAAGGGGATGGTAAATAACATCAGTAATGCTAAAAGGTTTCTTATGTATCCTAGGTTCCTTCAAATCATTTTGGGAATAGAAACTAGGAATACTAAACAATATCATGTTTTAAAACTGTCAAGCAAACTTTTTGCTAACATGAGGTTAAATTTTGAAGGGGACCACATGCCACTTTTAGCTGCAATGCTTCCCCCTGCTCAAGCTGCTATAGCAGATGAAGGTACAGGGGAAGCTGCACCAGATGTCCCTCAAACCATTCCTGAGACTATTCAAGAGACTAGGCCTGAGCCTGATCAATCTCAAGAACATATACCAACACCACCAAGACCAACAACATCAGACCAAATTCCTCCAGTGTTTGAGCAGGGTCACACTTCAGACCCCAACATTGCCTCTTTTTCAGGAGCCCATGAGTCTGATCCTGACCTTTTCACTTCCACAAATGTGGAAGATGAAACACTGGGAGGATCTTTCCACACCACTCCTCCCAGGTCCACTCAAGTTCCCCCTGTAGGTCCAACCTCAGGAGGTGCTGAGGACCTTGCCACACTAACTGCTTTGTCTTCTCTAGTGTCTGAACTTGTGCAGAAAGTTAGTACCTTGGAATCAGAGCTTAAGGCACACAAGCTGTTATTTAAGGATGTGGTGGGTAAATTGGTTAAGAAGGTTAAAGCTTTGGAGTTGAAACTCAAAACAAGGAGCAGGAAGGTTGTTATGAGTGAGTCTGATAAAGAAGAGGAAGAAGAGCAGGATGTGGATCCTCTCATCAAATTGGCTAAGGCTGCTGCTGCTTCAGATGCTCATGTTGATGTTTCTCCTGGTGCTGATATTCCTCCTAGTCCACCTCTTCCTACTGGTATGTCTGCTGGTGTTTCCTCTGGTGTTTCTACTGGTACTCCTGCTGGTACATCCAACAAGGGCAAATCTCCTATCATGGAAGTAGACCCTCCTGTCAAAAGAAGGACATTTAGGCAGATGGAGGAAGACAGGCTTGGTGAGGAAGCTGCAAAAAGATTATTTGAAGAAGAGCATGCTGATTTGGAAAGACAGAGAGCAGAGATGCAGAGAAAAAGACAACAGGATGTGCTTGATTCAGCAAAATACTATACTGATGCTGACTGGACTGATATCATGGGTCAAGTTCATGCCAATCAAGGTCTTACTTCTGATCTTTTGGGTCCTGATGTCAATGAAGACAATTTTGCTGAAAGAATGGTTGCTCTAATTGCTGAAAGAAGAAGAGCTTTTGCTGCACAAAGGTTCCAAGAAAAGAGGAATAAGCCTATGACTTATGCTCAACAAAAGGCTTACATGAGAACCTTTGTGAAAAATCAGAGTACAAGCATTTATACTACTGGCTGGACAATGAAGCATGTTAAATCATTGTCTGATGAGCAACTTAAATCTGAGTTTGAAAAGATCAGGACAGCTGTTGCAGATCTACAATCCCAAAACATCAGGAGGACTCTTAAAAGAGCTGGTGAAGATTTGGAACACGATGTTTCAAAGAAGCCAAAGCCAACTGAAGTTCCAATGTCATCTCAACCTGATGTACCTCAACAACAAGCTACTAATGTTCCACCTGTTGATCCTCAACAACCATCTGAGTCTTCATCACAACCTAATGTTTCAATGTCATCTGGTCCTGAGAAAAAGGGGCATACCTATGGCACCAGGAGGAAGTCTCTTGGAACCAGGAAGAAGTCCTCTACTGCATTGGACTTGGATGCTGATGACAGATCATTCATCAGAGTTCTTTCTGATGATGATTCTGATGATGATGATGATCCTGTTATTTTTTGGTCTGCTTTTGCTACTTGGGAGGTGGTACCTACTCCACTGGGAGATATCAATGCTTTGTATATGATGGATAGGTCTTCCAAATATTTTACTCATCTCAGGGAAATTCTTCATCTGGTTGATAGACAAGATTTGTTGAAGCTCTATGGGATGGTGGTCAAGTACTATGAAGACCATCCACTTGCTGGTGCTGGTATGATGCTGTGGGGTGATCTTCAAGTACTGTTTGAATCACATGAAGGTGGACATGGTTCTTTGGTTTGGTCTGATCAACAACAATGGCATATCAGGAGTTGGAGACTATTTCCATTTTCCAATGTTCATGTATTGGAAACCATTTCTGGCAAGGTGGTGTATATGTTTGCAGATGGGTCATATCCTCTTTCAGTTCAACTTATGAAGAAGATGCTGAAGCACAAATTGGAGATTGAAATTGATGGTGTGGGGAATGATATGACTTATGCTGAGCAGTTGATTCAATTCATCAAGAATCAAATTGCTGCTAGCATTCCTTCTGCTTGATACTGGTACCTTGTCACTCTCTTGTATATTTTCTATCTGTTTGCTGTGTTTTTAGGTTTTATTCTATATTTTGGAAAGCTTGTTGTAAATGGTTTTTGCTTTTTGGGTCAATCTTGGTTTTTGGTAGAAGCTGTTGGGTTGGATCACATTCTTTTGAACTGGTTTTTTTTTTTTTTTGTTTGTTTTACCACTTAGTTTTTCTTGTTACCATAATTTTTTTTTCTACTGATAGTTTTAGTTATTACCCCTGGTATGTGGTTAGTTTCTTTTGACAGTTAATTTTTCCCTTTCTTTGTATATGTTTTGTGTGTTTTGGTCTAACCTTTTTGCAGACGCATCATTCATGAGGGTGGTTTAGCACCTTTTAAGTGTTATTCATGGACAGTGTGGCCTTCTTTTGATGATAAAGAATTCATTCTGGTTGGATAAGTGTTTCTTCTGGTGATGCAAGAGTTCCTACTGGTAGCTTTACTGGTTCCTACTGGTTAACCACTTCCTACTGGTTATGTTAGTTTTCTTTAGGGTTGACTTTTCTTTGAGCGGGTATATTAAATTGAGTTTTATTTTAATTCAAAGTTCTACTTGCGATTATTGGGCATTTAATTCATCAAATGGTCACCTATTTAAAGGGATAATTCTATTTCTCTCATATAAACAGAGTTTACCTATTTTACAATCAAACCCTAATTTTACAAGCTCTTTACTCGTTCTATACTCACTCTTTGAAAACTCAATTCCCTCTCTCTACCAGTAGTAACTCTCCATTGCGATCATCCACCAGCACTAACACTCAACCCCATTTAATACTCAACAATGGCCGCACTCAAGTATAGAGAAGAACACAATAAGGTGGGTTACTTGGAAAAACCCAAAGGTAGTGATGATTATCACCAAGTACTCGACTTCTTGAGGGGTTCGCACTTCAGGTATGCTCTTACTCATGACCCCATCATCTTTGACTCTTTGGTCAAACAGTTCTGGTCAACGGCTTCACTCAGGGCTCCTGAGTTAGGCTCTCCAGCTATACTGGCCACGATTGATAGGACTCCCTACACTATCACTGAAGATACTGTAAGGCGTCAACTTCAATTGGGTGATGATGGAGGTATTGAAGACTTGCCCATTGCTGATATATATTTGGGTATGGATAATCTTGGTTACCCCACTGAAGGCAAGCTAACCTTCCACAAAAACAAGTTCTCACCTCAGTGGAGGTTCTTGGTTCACACAATCCAACATTGTCTCAGTTCCAAATCTGGTAGCTGGGATCAATTTGGAAGCCCACTGGCTATAGCTCTTATTTGTTTGTCTGATGGGAGAAGGTTTAATTGGTCACGTTACATTTTCAAGGGGATGGTACATAACATCAGTAATGCTAAAAGGTTTCTTATGTATCCTCGGTTCCTTTAGATAATTTTTGGGACGAAACTAGGAATACTAAAACAATATCATGTTTAAAAATTGTTCAAGCAAACTTTTTGTACTGAGGGTTAAATTTTAATGTGTTCCACATGCCACTTTTAGCTGCAATGCTTCCCCCTGCTCAAGCTGGTATAGCAGATGAAGGTACAGGGGAAGTTGCACCATTAGCTGCAATGCTTCCCCCTGCTCAAGCTGCTATAGCAGATGAAGGTACAGGGGAAGTTGCACCAGATGTCCATCAAACCATTCCTGAGACTATTCAAGAGACAAGGCCTGAGCCTGATCATTCTCAAGAACATCAACCAATACCACCAAGAACAACAACAACAGACCAAATTCCTCCAGTGTTTGAGCAGGGTCACACTTCAGACCGCAACATTGCCTCTTTTTTAGGAGCACATGAGTCTGATCCTGACTTTTTCACTTCCATAAATGTAGAAGATAAAACACTAGGAGGATCTTTCCACACCACTCCTCCCAGGTCCACTCAAGTTCCCCCTGAAGGTCCAACCTCAGGAGGTACTGAGGACCTTGCCACACTAACTGCTTTGTCTTCTCTAGTGTCTGAACTTGTGCAGAAAGTTAGTAACTTGGAATCAGAGCTTCAGGCACACAAGTTGTTATTTAAGGAAGTGGTGGGTACATTGGTTAAGAAGGTTAAAGCTTTGGAGTTGAAACTCAACACAAGGAGCAGGAAGGTGGTTATGAGTGAGTCTGATAAAGAAGAAGAAGAAGAGCAGGATGTGGATCCTTTAATCAAATTGGCTAAGGCTGTTGTTGCTTCAGATGCTCATGTTGATGTTTCTCCTGGTGCTGATGTGTCTCATAGTCCACCTTATCCTACTAGTGATGTTCCTACTACTGAGGTTCCTACTGATGTTCCTTCTATTGGTGCTCCTACTGGTCCTTCACCTATTTCTCCTAGTAGCCCAACTGTTCCTACTAGTAGTTCTATTCCTGCTGCTGATACATTCCCTGCTAATAGTGGTACTACACCTGAAACTCCTTCATCACCTCTTAGAGATGTCAGAAAGGGAAAAGGTGTTGCTGTTGAAGCACATTCTCCAACTCCTGATAAAACTTTCAAGCAATTGGAAGAAGAAAGACTAGGTTAGGAGGCTGCTCAGAGATTACAAGCTCAAGAGCTCGCCGATTTCGAAAAGCAAAGAGCTGAATCTCTTATGAAGGATGCTAATTTTGCTAGGAAGATGTCTCAAGACTTTAAGATGACTAAAGACCAAAGAAAGAGACAGCAGGAGGTTCTTGCATCTACTGCAAACTACTCCGATGCTGCTTGGGACATAATTTTGGCTCGTCTTCAAGCAAATCCAGACTTATCTTCCACAATTTTCAGGGTTGAATTTACTGTTGATGATTTTGCAGCCAGGATGGTTGAGTTGGTCAATACTCGACGAAAAGAACTTGTTGAACAACGGGCTAAAGAACGGAGGGAGAGGCCTATGACACCATCTCAGCTCAGGCAATATATGCGCACTTATGTAAAGAACCAAGGTCCTGCTGTGTACTCTACTGGTTGGACTATGACCCAAGTTCGAAAACTCTCTCTTAAACAGCTTCAAGAAGAGTTTGATAAGATCCAAAGAGCTGTTGCATTCACAAGGGGTTTAAAAAGAGATGGTAGTCCAATGACAAGTGACTCTTCAAAGAAACTAAAGACTGGTGATGATGAAGTAACCGCTGAAGCTCCTTCTCACGGTGGTCCACAGGAAGAAGAAAGTGCAACTCCTTCTCGAAATGTATCACGAGAGGAAGTTGCTGCTCCTCCTCATTCTCAGGATATTCCAGCCGCTCAAGTTGAGGTTCCTTCTCAGAAAGCTACAATAGAGGATGTTGACGCTCCTTCTAACCTTGCTTCTACAGCACATCACACTGCCTCCTCACTCAAGAAGGGTGGTACCAAGAAGAAGTGATTAGGCAGAAAAGGTGTTCATACTTCTCAATCTACCATTCCAATTGAAGAAGGAGATCCTGAAGCTGAACACAAAGTGTGCATTAAGTATGCCTCCGATGCGGATTCTGCTTCTGATGATGATACACCTGTTAATTTATATGTTGTTGTTGACTGGGAGTTATTGCCTACGGGGTTAGGCTCGATCAATGCCTTCTACAGGCTCGACAACTCTCGCAAGTACTTCACAAGTCTTAGGGAAATCCTTCACTTGGTTACTAGAGCAGACTTGATGACAATCTATGGTCGTGTGATGACATTTTATCAGGATAAGAAAGCTGCGGGAGTTGGTCTTGTTCTTTGGGGAGATCTTAAGGTTTTGATGGATTCACCTGAAGTGAATGATGGTAGTGATGTTTGGAAGAACCAACACACCTGGAGTATTCAAAGCTGGAAGCTATATTCGTTTTCTGGTGTTCATGTGTTGGAGACAGTTAGTGGCCTAGTTTTGCATATGTTTGTGGACAAGAAGTATCCTCTCTCTGTCAACCTTATCGAAAGGATGCTCGATCATCAGCTGGAAATTTGTCACGGATCCGTGGGCAATGAACTTACCACTACGGTTCAGTTGATTGCCTTTCTCAAGAAACAAATTTCTAATTCCATGCGTCCTAAGGTTCATGACTGGTATTGTTAAGTTTGTTATATATCTCATAATTCTTTTTGCTATTTAAAGTATATTTAGGATATATAAAGTCTGTATGTAGAATCTCCATACGTATTCGCTTTTGCATAGTATGCCATCTTTATTTTGATTAGCGCGCATCAAGTTTTGCTTCTGGAAATAGTTTTTGGCATGCTGCTTGGTTTTATTGCAGTGTATTTTGTACAAACAGAGCCATTTTAAGGGATTGGGTGTTGGTTAACCACCGCACAACAAATGGTGTTCAACTCACCATGTCTCACAGACAAGAAAGAGTTGATTCACCATGAGGGTACGGCTCTGGTGTGATTTCCAAATCCGTTGATGGTTGCCAGGTTACCCAAAACTGGATGGTTTTCACTTGCCATATTCTTGGAATGAAAAGTGGCTAGTCCATAGCAAACGGCTCATGGTAAAGACTTGCCAAATCCGTTGATAGCTGTAATAGTTTGCTAAAAACTATATGGTTTTCACTCACCAGGTTGTTACAACTAAGAGTGGCTAGTCCAAGAGGGTACGGCTCTTGGTAAAGACTTTATCAAATCCGTTAATGGCTGTGATGATTTGCCAAAAATCATTAGGGTATTCCAATTCACCAATGATTCATGTTCTAAGAATTGGACTGGTTCTTATCTCACCAGGGTGATGTCATGATTCCACTAAAGAGTTAGCTAGCCCAAGAGTTAATGGCTACTTGGTAAAGGCTTCATCAAATCCATTACTTTTCTTTGATTCACCTCTCCCAGGAGTTAACACACCATGGGATGTGATGAGAATAGTATGTAACCCTGACTTGATGGATATCATGTTGCTGCAATGGTTCTTCGATGCTGCTAGTTCGATGTTGCTAGTTCGTGGAATTTTGAAGCTTCCACATTGTTGCTGCTGGTTCAAGGTTTCACCGTCAGCATCCATTGGCTTTGTGTTTCTACTTCTGTTAAGTCTCAATCCTCAAGCTCACAAGTGCAGATCTATCTAGAAACTTGAAGTTAACAGGGTCAAATTCAAGTTTAGGGGAGGATTGTTAGGAATATTGTAATAGATAGTTACTACTAGTAGGTATGTAGTTCCTACTGGTAGAGTAAAAGTTCCTGCTGGTAGGTATGTAGTTCCTACTGGTAAGGATAATGTTATAGTTAGTGCTGGCAGAACAAAAGTTATTCCTGCTGGTAGAACGATATTAGTCCTGGTAGTATTATGCTTACTCCGAGTTGATAGTATAGTTAGTTAGTGATAAGGATATGCATGAGATATCCTAGGAAGTGATAATACTTATCTCTTTAGCGAGTCTTAGGTAACAGGTTGTTAGGGTTTCATGTGTATTTAAGAAACCTAAGGTGATAGATGAAACCATCGATTGGAAAAACACTTTTATTATTAATAGAAAAGATCCATAGAGGATCATTGTTTGAGTAATTCTTCTTTAACTCTGTTGTTTATATTCCGCGTAAATAATAGTTTAATTTGTTAGAGTCTCTCTTAGAGTTGCTTGTGATTACATAAGTACTCTACAACCTCAACAGGCTTGAAGATCAATCTAGGGCTGGACCTACAGTAGGCTCCAAGTGGTAATTATTGATGAAGAAAAATGAGTATAACCCATATGTTGAAGATGTAGAATTTCCCAAACTTGTGTCTTATGTCTTGCACTATTCACATAACGTCAAACTTATACCAAGACCAAAATATAAGTAGATCGTAATCTCTTGAAAAAATCCTCATTTATCCTATAAAATGAGACACTAAGCACAACAACGTAACTCCTTAAAGTGATAGCAAATGTACATAGTAAGCATCATAAGGTAGATCGTACACCTTTGCTAGATTCATCAAGTCTTCGTCACTAATCAATTAAGCACGAACAAGTTATCTAAAAAGTCATAGCCTGCAAAACTATACTTTAAGATATGATAAGATACGCACCTGTGAAACTCAACTACAACATCAAATAGGCAATAACCATTTTTCTTCAAAATAATCCCAAAAATGGGCCACTATTTCATCATTGTTCGAGATCCAAACGCGTCCGTGCTGTCCCATATCGGACAAAACTAGCAGGATTAACCATAAGCCTAGCAGACTTAACAGAGTAATGCAAGCAGAATTAACATCCAAACCAAATAGCAACACTTTTTCTGTCCTAAAGCTGTCACTGAACTGTCATTGAGTTGCTGTTAGCGACACATAATCTGTTACGAATCCGTAGCAAAACTGTCACAAAGGCCCATGCTCCTTCCTCTCATACCCTTTATTGACACAAGATCTGTTACTGTACTGTTGCTTAACACTAGCAGAATTAACCATGAAGGAGCAGTATTAACCACGAAGCGACCAGTATTAAAAACGTATGACCAGTATTAACCCATATAATGACAATACATGAGCAGTATTACAAATCTATGAGCAGTACTAAGTTTTACATGGATAGTACTAACTCGAAATTGATAGCAGTATTAACTTCACATTTAATAACCACTAACCAGTATATATGGAAGTTATACTTGGATCGAACACAATCCCTAAAAATCAGGAAATTCTTATTTAAAGCAGATCTTATCTCATTATTTGCGAATCATAACCAATATCTGGCGCTGTGAATTATGAAGTAGCACCCCAAGTGGTATTCCGCTGCGTTGTGATTTTTGGGGGTGTTACAGATTAGTGTTACAGATTGGTATCAGAGCCAAGGTTATAGAGAACCAGGTCAAATGTTTTTGCTGGACTATAACCGTTTTCAAACATCGAATTCATACAAAGGGGTTTTACCACGAGACATACATATGTGCATACATTCATGCATACACTACTTGTTGCATTAGTTGGTTGGACTAGATGCATTCAAAACTAATATACATGTTATGATATAAATGTATATTATTATAAGAGCCTTATACAATATACTCACATAAGTTATTTCTGCTGGTCACAGTAGTTATGTCACCTGATTCCGCAGTTACCTATACTTCTGTTTACTCTGAGGCACGATCATGGAGTATCCCATCTAAGGATCCTTACGAGGAGACTGCCAGACAGTTACTAGAGCCTAGGACACACGTTTCTCAGAGTATGTACCCGATCCCATAGAGCTAGACGGTTCATGTACGGTGTACATTCCTGAGCCTAAAAAAATAAAAAAAAAAATAAAAAAAAAAAAAAAAAAAAAAAAAAAACAATAAACAAAAAAAAAAAAAAAAAAAAAAAAAAAAACAAAAAAAAGGATACATTGGTGGTTTTGATTTGGATATCATGCATTAAAGATTTTGTCGCATTACATTTTGTATAACTGTTATGGGCTAGAAATCTTTGTATTTTGAACAAGTGGACAAGTGAAGCTTCGGCTTATGTAACAAATACTTTGTTAATTCCAATGTATCAGTTTTAAACGACTTTTTGGTCGTTCTATATACATCTTGTGTTATTGATCTATGAAGTAACACGCCCCGGACCCTTATTCCGCTGCGACCCAATTTGGGGGTGTTACAGATTGGTATCAAGAGCCAAGGTTATAGAGAACCAGGTCAAATGTTTTGCTGGACTATAACCGTTTTCAAACATTGCATTCATAAAAAGGGGTTTTTACGGGACACACTAGTTGTTGCATTAGTTAGTTATACTAAATGCATTCATAATTGATATACGTGTTTATAATATATTACGTATATTGCAATAAGAGCCTTATATAATATACTCATATAAGTTATTTCTGCTGGTCACAATAGTCATGTCAGCTGATTCCGCAGTTAGCTATACTTTTGTTCACTCTAAGGCACGATCATAGAGTATCCCATCTGAGGATCCTTACGAGGAGGCTGCCAGACAGTTACTGGAGCAGGCACCACGTTCTCCAGAGTATGTACCTGATCCCATGGAGCTGGAGGATCATGTACCAGTGTACATTCCTGAGCCTGAGCACTCTGAGGACTTAGTGTCAGCTGAGGATGAGGCACCTATAGAGGCATACATTACTAAGGTTGCTTCTGCACCTCCACCACCACCATCCTTTTTACCCCCACTTATCCGACCCCCATGTACTAGAGCAGCTATGGCTCAGATGAGAGCTGCAGCACCATCCACCTATCATCCACTTCTCTCATCAGGGACACTACCATTGTTACCTATACCACTACCTGCACCATCCACTAGCCGCAGAGCTGATATTCCCGGGGCTGACACACCTCCTCGGAAGAGGCTACTACTTACTGCTCCCAGACCTGGGTGTGAGGTTGGGGAGAGTTCTGCTGCTGCTGCTGCAAGACAGCCAAGACCCACTATGGCCCGTAGAGTCGATTGCAGTTCTGTAGACACTGTGGAGACTAGGGTCCGAGATATTGAGAGGGGGATGATGGCCGCCTTAGAGGTGGTCAACTTGAGGGTCAGTTACTAGGTAGATGTTCGCAGTAGAGAGAGTTTGGAGTTTTACTCACGACATCACGATGCCCAAAAGGATCGTGCAGCTGTGAGAGCTAAGATTGAGGTATTGAGGAGAGAGAGACTTCCTTACGAGCAAAAGAGTATGGAGAACCGTCAGGCCTTGGCTAGGTCTGAGGCTTACAGCAAGGCATTAGAGGCACGGATTGCAGTGTTAGAGACTCAGGCGCGTCGCCACGAGTGGCAGTGTCAGGACGCGGATGATCGCGCGACAAGGCATATCATGCGTATTCAGGCTTTGGAGGCTGGAGCACGCGATGACACCTTAGAGGATACTGGTAGTAGTGCTTATGGTTACTTTTCTACCATATTGTAGCTATACTATATAGCCTACTAAGTTTTTATGGGTTACTCCCAACTAGCAGGCGGTATAGATCTTTTGTTTTGATTAGCTATCTGGTAGGGATCTTTTGTCTTTTGTCTAGCTATGTTGTATAGCCTACTAAGTATTACGGGTTCAATCCCGGCAAGTAAGGCATTAGGTTGTTATGTTTATTTTGTAACCTAATCGTTATGATCATTTTGTATCTGAACCATTCATGTATGTTTTCCAATTTATATATGGAATGGTTGTATTATGTCACGTCTGTAATCGAATTTGTTTATGAATGAATATCGATTTGGTTATATCATTGTTGATTACAATTCAGTTGTATAATTCACTGTGTGATGTGATCACACTTTATTTATCATGTATATGTCATGTCATGGTTATGATTTTATGAAATCTAACGGGTATTGTATTTTCTTATGATTGAAGAAAATGGCACCAAAACAACACCGATCACAACAACCCCAGCCCCAACAACAACCACCACCACATCGGTCACTAATGCCCAACTTCAGGCAATGATTGACCAAGGTGTCACTGCCGCTTTGGCAGCACGTGATGCAAACAGGAATGGCGATGACAGCCACACTTCGGGAACAGGCGGCAGAAGAGCCGAACGCGTTGTTCGAGAATGCACTTACCAAGACTTTATGAAGTACAAACCTCTATATTTTAAAGGAACTAAGGGAGTTGTTGAATTAACTCAATGGTTCGAAAGGATAGAGACTGTTTTCCTTATAAGCAACTGCTCTGTGGAAAATCAGATAAAATTTTCCACTTGTACTCTTCTAGCAGGTGCTCTAACATGGTGGAATTCCTATGTTTTGACTGACAGTCATGATATTGCATATGCAATGACTTGGGCCGATCTGAGAAAGAAAATAACTGACAAGTACTGTCCAAGGAACGAGATGAAAAAGCTCAAGGCTGGATTATGGAATTTAAAAGTGAAGGGTACTGATGTGATTGGGTACAACCAACGTTTCTAGGAACTAGCACTACTGTGTGTTAGGATGTTTCCTAAGGAGTCTGACAAGATTGAAAGATACGTCGGCGGATTGCCCGACATGATCCATGGAAATATTATAGCATCAAAGCCGAAAACCATGCAAGAGGCTGTTAAAATGGCCACCGAATTAATGGATAAGAAAGTCAGCACCATTCCTGAAAGACAGGCTGAGAACAAAAGGAAGTTTGAAAACACTTCCCAAAACAATCAAAACCAACAACAACAAAATAAGAGACAGAACACTTGCAGGGCCTATACTACAGGGACTGGTGAAAAGAAGCCATATGGGGGATCTAAACCCATATGCGCTAAATGCAACTATCACCACGACGGTCTGTGTGCTCCAAAATGCCACAAATGCAACAAAGTTGGCCATTTTGCTCGTGACTGTAGGAGTGCAGGAAATGCCTACAATATTAACAATCAGAGGGGCACTGGGCCAGGCCAGAAACCTACTTACTTCGAGTGTGGAGTTCAAGGACACTTCAAGAGGGAATGCCCAAAGCTGAAGAACAACAAAAACCGTGGAAATCAAGTTGGTAATGACAGGGCTCCAGCCAAAGTGTATGTGGTGGGACAGGCAGGGACAAACCTAGATTCCAATATCGTGACGGGTACATTCCTTTTCAACAACCGCTATGCTTCTATATTATTTGATACTGGTGCCGATAGGAGTTTTGTATCTACTGCATTTAGTTCCCAAATGGATATCACGCCATCTACCTTAGATCACTATTATGATGTCGAACTAGCTGACGAGAGGATATTTGGGTTAAACACTATCCTTAGGGGTTGCACATTAAATCTCCTAAACCACCCATTCAACATAAATTTAATGCCCGTAGAACTTGGTAGTTTTGATGCTATAATTGGTATGGATTGGTTGGCAAAGTACCAAGCAATCATTGTGTGTGCCGAGAAGATCGTTCGTATCCCCTGGGGAAATGAAACATTAATTGTTCACGGTGACGAAAGCATCCAGGGACACGAGGCTTGTCTACACATTATCTCGTACTCCAAAACACAAGAATACATGCTAAAAGGATGTCCAGTCTTTTTGGCAAACGTTAATACAAAGGAGACGGAAGACAAGTCGGAGAAGAAGCGAATTGAGGACGTACCAATCGTCCGGGATTTTCCTGATGTATTCCCTGAGGACTTACCGGGTCTTTTTTCGACTCGACAAGTGGAATTTCAAATCGATTTGATACTTGGTTATAGCACGGGCACCTTATCGATTGGCACCTTCTGAAATGAAAGAGTTGTCGGAGCAACTAAAAGAACTATTTGACAAAGGCTTTATAGACCTGGTTCCTCACCTGGGGAGCTCTGGTCTTGTTTGTCAAAGAAAGAAATACGGATCATTTCGGATGTGCATTGATTACCAGGAATTAAATAAACTAACGGTGAAGAACCGTTATCCGCTCCCAAGAATTGATGATTTATTTGATCAACTCCAAGGGTCGAGTGTCTACTCGAAGATCGACCTAAGGTCAGGTTATCACCAACTGAGGGTTCTAGTAAAAAGAACATTCGAAGACCTTTCCTTTTTAGAACCCGTTATGGCCATCTATGAATTTCAAGTTATGCCGTGTGGTTTGACAAACGCAACCTACCGATTCATGGACCTTTATGAATCGGGATGTGCAACCTGATTTGGATAAAATTTTGTAATTGGTCTTTATTGTTTGATATTCTGATTATATTCCAATAAGGGGGAACATGCAAGAACACGAAGTGCACCTTAAGCTAATCTTAGAATTGTTAAGAAAGAGGAGTTGTATGGCCACAATATTTCCAATGTGTGAATTGTTAGATTGCTCTAAAGTACAGTTCCTAGGTCACGTATTTTGATAGTAAGGGCATTCATGTAGATCCTGCCAAGATCTAATCCATTAAAGATTGGGCATCTCCTAAGTCACCAACAGAGATTCGTCAATTTTTAGGTCTTGCTGGTTATTATCGATGATTCATCGAAGGTTTTTCGAAGATTGCCAAACCGATGGCCAAGCTCACCTAGAAGAAGGTCAAGTTTGAGTGGGGTGATAAACAAGGGGGAAAAAAGCAGCTTTTCAACTGTAATAAGCAGAAGTTGTGCAATGCCCAATCCTAGCCTACCTGAAGGAAACAAAGATTTTATCGCATACTGCGATGCTTCAAAGAAGGGTTTGGACGTTGTGTTAATGCAAAGAGAAAAGGTAATTGCTCATGCATCACACCAACTGAAGATTCATGAGAAGAACTATACGACTCATGATTTGGAACTTGAGCAGTAGTGTTCGCTCTCAAAATGTGGAGGGCCATACCTGTATGGAAAAGCCAGTGCTACGGTGTGCACTGGATCATAAGAGCCTACAACAGACATTCTTAATTTAGTAAGAGTTGAACAGTGAGGCAACGGCATTGGTTGGTGTTGCCTCAGTGATTACAAACTGTGAAGATTCGTTATTACCCGGAAGGGCAAACGATTGTTGCTAATGCTTTAAGCAGGAAGGAGAGAGATCAACCATTAAGAGTTCAAGCCTTAGTCATGACCATTGGCTTGGATCTTCCTAAACAAATTTTAAATGCTCAGACTGAAGCTCGAAAGCCGGAGAACCTCGAGAACGAAGATGTTGGAGATATGTTGGTTGAAAATTCTAAAGATCCGGAGAAATTTAGAATGGAAAAGTTAGAACCACGAGCGGATGGAACTCTATGCTTCAATGGCAGGAGTTGGTTACCATGTTTTGGCAACTTAAGGACTGTGATTATGCACGAGTCCCACAAGTCAAAATACTTTATTCATCCGGGTTCCGACAATATGTACCAAGATATGAAGCTATATTGGTGGCCCAATATAAAAGCCGACATCGCCACCTATGTTAGCAAGTGTTTGACGTGTGCTAAAGTCAAGGCCGAACATCAAAGGCCATCGGGATTGTTGGTACAACCCAAGATACCTGAATGGAAGTGGGACAACATCACTATAGATTTTGTCACAAAGCTCCCTAAGACGTCACAAGGCTACGACACCATTTGGGTGATTGTTGACCGACTTACTAAGTCTGCAATTTTCACACCAATGAGAGAGACTGATCCTATGGATAAACTTGCAAGAATATACCTAAAGGAGGTTATCACGAGGCATGGAATACATGTTTCAATCATTTGTGATCGCGACCCGAGGTACGCATCCAACTTCTGTAGGTCACTTCAGAATGATTTAGGTACTAATTTGGATATGAGTACTACGTATCATCCACAAACAGACGGGCAAAGAGAGAGGATAATTCAAACTCTCGAGGATATGCTGCGTGCTTGCGTAATCGATTTCGGAAAAGGTTGGGTTAATCACTTACCATTAGTAGAATTCTCTTACAACAATAGCTATTACGCTAGAATCAAGGCTGCACCATTCGAAGCACTTTATGGTCGAAAGTGTCGTTCACCTATTTGTTGGACCGAAGTTGGAGAAGCTCAAATCCTCGGTCCAGAACTAATTCAAGAGACGACTGAGAAAATCATCCAAATCAAGCAAAGGATGCAAGCCACCCGTGATAGGCAAAAGAGCTACGCCGATCTAAAGTGTAAGATGCTGGATTTCCATGTTGGGGATAATGTTATGCTCAAAGTTTCGCCTTGGAAAGGGGCTGTACGTTTTGGCAAACGGGGGAAGCTAAATCCCAGATATGTTAGACCTTTCAAGGTGATAGAAAAGATTGGAGACGTTTCATACAAGCTTGAGCTTCCAGCAGAGCTAAGCAGAGTTCACAATACATTTCATGTATCCAATTTGAAAAAGTGCTATGCCGACGAACCATTAGCCGTTCCGTTGGATGGACTTCATTTTGATGACAAACTTCAGTTTATGGAGGAACCCGTTGAGATCATTGACCGTGAAGTTAAACGGTTGAAGCGAAGTCGCGTTCCATTAATCAAGGTTCGGTGGAACTCCAAGAGAGGTCCTGATTTCACGTGGGAACGTGAAGACCAATTCAAGAAGAAATACCCACATCTGTTCACCAAGACCGCACCGTCGTCAAGTGCTGCATCGTGAGCCTTAAGGACAAGGCTCGTTTAACGAGGGAAGTCTATAACACCCCGTGTTTTTATATCATTGACGACGTCGATAAATCCACAATGTACTTTTTTTATATTGTACGCGTTTGCTTTAAATCGTAAACGTTAAGTTAAATCGCGTAAGCTAAAAATTAGCGTGCAATGTAAACGGGCATCAAACAATTAAACATTTACATCAAGCAAGTATTAAATAATTATTTTGAGAATAATTATGGTCTTTGTTCATTTTATTTTTATTGGTTACGTAAAATTTCTACGTTTCGCGATAAAATACGTTTAGGCATTCCCGAAACAACCAAAACTTTTCTACGCTTCAACAAATACCCACTTTTATACCCAATTCATAAAAATTACAAAAATATATCATGTATATCATACATAGGCTGGATTTGTTGAAGTTTATACAAAGATATATGAGAAAAATCTTACAAGTTGGTCTTTGTACTTCACTGCACCATTAAACCTAGCCATACCTTGTTTCTTTGACCAAGACCAACTTCCCTAAGACCCTCATCTTGTTCATGACCACTATTGTAATCTTTTTGACCATCTATATCTTATATACATGTATACTAGTAATGAGAAACAAATACAACACAAGACTTAACCAAAAATCAAACAAAAACACCCTCCTTTCTCTCCTTCCAACCCATGGCATCAAACACCCAACTTACTCAACCCATACCTTGATTTTCTAAGAGCATACACACATACACACATCATTCCTAAGATATACTAAGATGTTTCCAAGCATTGGTTAACCATTTTCAAGTAATTATCAAGAAAAGGAAAGCTAGGGTTTTATATGGAAAACTAGGGTTTTCTTGGTTGCTAGCTTTGGTTTTAAGTCTAAGCAAGGGTTTAGCTCTTATTTCTCAATATCATCATTCATCATTAAGGTTATCTAGCACCTTTATCTTTTCATTTCATGAGTTTTTATGCATATGTTAGTCTTTATAGCAAAATCACCATTTAGGACTTTTTAACATGTAAAAAGGATTTTTATTTGTAATTATGGATTTGTTCACTTTTAAACATGTTATAATGTTAATGAGATCATATTAAAATGGATGAAAAAGGATTGTACCATGTTGTTAACTTAATATGTTACAAGTAAAAGTAATGCAAATGACATGTTAATCTTGTTTATGGACTTTAGTCATGTTATATGGACACTAAAATAAGGTTGTAAAAGGATAGAAAGACTTGTACACTCATGGTTATTGTGTAAAAATGGTTATGTATAAAACTAGTGATTTAAGGTTACTTATGAAAGTTATGGTTTATAAGTGTTATTATGGACTTATAAATTTGGATAAATAGACAATATATGGAACTATGGACACTAATATATGTATGATATATAACATATATGGTATATAAGACTTGTGGTAGATTACAAAAGTGGTAAAGTATAAAAATAAGGTTAGTTATGGACTTAACAAAGTCATTTAAACTTTCTGTCCAAAATTCGAAAATAAACATATCTACTTTATATTTTTATAAAATAGTACGTCTCATGACGATTCCAAAAAGCTAAGAAACTTGAAAAATGGATAAATAACGAAAAAATTACGGTCAAAACAAGTTATACGATAAATAAACGGATTTATAAAAGAATTTTTATAAAACACTCACTACCTGTCATAGTATATAGATTACCATAAGCTTGATAAAGGATCAAAACCTCCACAGCTTTAGCGTAAGCACCTAAGAATTACTATCAAAGAGGTCTCTTAAAGGGTTGTAACGTAAGGTGTAGGGTAAAGGAAACACGGTTAGGGATAATGGGGAAATTTACTGGTGGCAAGCTAATTATTCACAAGATAGCATGTAAAAGGCGTTGCTAAGCCAAGACTCGACAAAAACTAGGACAATTGTACACAACTCTACATCAAACTCTTTCTTTTCTTTTCTTGACTCTTTCTCGACATAAACAATAGCAAGATGGCAGCCCATATATTCTAACATATTTTTTGCTATTTCATATTTTTATTTTTTCGATTTTTATCTTACTTTTTCTTTTTTTTATATACGCTTTTGCCTTGCTAACTGCTAAAATTAAATAAATATACATGACTCAGGGGTTATAATGACACCCCTACACTTGAGTTTTTTAATAACTCAATAATAAACTAACTAATGACTCGAATTAGTATGATCAACAAACATGAAGTATATTAAGCACGTATGGGATAATAATTTGACTTTCTTCCCCATTTCTCTATATAATAAAAACTACCATGAATACCAATCATCCTAAAACTGTGTATACTAACAATAGACTCGACTTAGCAACCATGTAATCAAGAAAAAAATTAACTAGGGTTAAACAATTATGATAACAATAATGTACTAAAAATTAGTACATATAAGGAAGGCTAAGGCGATTTGGGTGTAACAAAGTAAGGTGTAAACAATGCTTGGTAAGTCGTCATAAACGCGTGTCGTAATAATATAAAGTATATCCCGTTAGATAAGAAAATTACTTTAGGAAAAGTAATAGTCTATCTTCCGAGTGTCGTATCCCGACGAGAGATGAATTTAAAATCTACGAAAGTATTTTGTTTGATGCTTGAATATCGAATATTTTTGTTTTAGGTTTTAAACTACAAAATTAATAAAATATAGAAAAACTAGATGGCAAATAACAAGAAACTAAACGAAGAACGCCAATTTACTTAACAAGCATAAAATAAACTACTCGCTACTCATAAGGATCAAACAAACAAAGCTAAACATTTTAAAATAAGCTATACTAATTAATTGAAAAAAGGTAGAAAATGGAACCGAATTGAAGAGACGCAAATAAACGAATACCACCCGATTTATTTAGCTAAAACAAATAATCAAATCCGGTCTAGTTAAGTAAACCCTTAAGCTTCACGCCTCGTGAGTATACTGGTACTAAAGCAACAAAACATACAAAAAAAAACTGTTAACATAAAAACTTTTTATAACAATTATCATTTGTAGCTCAACTAATATATGCTAGCTTAAAACTCTCGGCCCAACGAATTCTACAAACCAAAGAGCCCAAAGACAAGTAATGTGGTCCAACAGATCAATCCTAAATGCATATCCAATCTAAATATTTAACCAAAGAAACACTAAAGCCCAATTGCAATTCTATACTAAACGTGCCCAATTGATTTTCGAATTTGGGCTTATATATAGAACAAATGGGCAACGAGTATCAGAACTAGTTGCAAAATTGTATTAAGCTAAACCTACAACTATAATAAGCTAATCTGAATAAGCTACAAAAAATGAAACAATAATCCAATAAGCTACCAATGGCTTATAAGCTAAACACCATCAAAATAAGTTAAATCAAAAGGAAAAAGTAGAAGAGAAAATGTAATAAAAATTAGCTTAAGCTTATTTTTTTTGGAATATTTAAGCTTAGATATGAATCGAATAAGCCAATAGAGAGCTTATCCTAGTAACGAAATAAGCTGAAAAAAATAGATAAGAACAATAAGCTACCAACAGCTTATACGAGGACTAAACTAATTCTAAGCTTATTTGGAAACTTATTTGATCAAAGCTTATTAGAGAAAGGGATAGACGAAACTAATAAGCTAAAGGATAGCTTATTACTTTCGGTATTCTTACCTTAATAAGCTGGAAAATAAGACAGAAAAATAAGCTAAAGAAGAAGCTTATTTCGATAAGCTAATACGAGAAAGTAAAGAAAAAGCGACAAGAATAAGCCATAAAATCTTAACCCAACTTCATTATCAACAAGCTAAGAGTTTACAATATGAAAGACAATAAGCTGCTACAAAAGCTTTTAAAGAGCTGAAAGAAATAAAAATAAGCTAATCTACACTAATCTACTCCTAAAGCTAACCATCACTAACTGCTAAAAAATGAGTTGCTCCCTTCATTAAATAGCCAAAGTCCAGGGGTATTTATGTAACTTCTGCCCAATCATTATATCAATGATTAGCCAATCATATGCATAGGAGCGAGTGACCTCGGATCGTGGGTATGCAGAAGTGGATCCAACCGTTCCATTTGCGCTACGTGTCCTCTTTAATTGCTTACCTCGTACGCGTTTATTTTCAATCACTGGATCACATTTGCAATGAAATGAAAGTCTAAACAAAATGCTCCGCCACGTGTTGCTTCATGAAAGGTTGAAAGAAATATAGTGGGAGAGCACGTGATGGTTTGGGAATTATTTGAGGGCACGTGATCTTCTTTATTCCTTCTTCCTAATTTTTGAAATGAAACACTTTGCTCGCCACGTGTTTTTTTTCTACTCGCCCTCTCAACTTAATGGAAGGTCACGTGACCTTGTGGTATTTAACTTGGAGCATGTGCAGCTGACGTCATCTCCCTTCTAATACTCAGATTTTATTTTGGGCTTTTGATAATTGTTGGGCTTTTAATAGATTGGGCTGGCCCGACTCATAAAATGGTTTACGGGCTAGCCGAATAAAATCCGAGGGCACCGTTGGACTCATTTTCTTGTGCTCTTCCCAATGGCATGCTCAGGGACTTTCCACTACTTTGTCTTGATCTTGATTTTTAAGCACACTTGATCGACACGAACCCGTAAATACCTGTTTTTGCATCGTTTTCAATCCGTTTTACGTGCAAGACATAAAAATACCAAACAAACATATTTACAATATAATTAAGCATATTTTAGTATTTTTAGTCTAATTAATAGTGTTTTACGAGGAACAAAAGATGTGTGTTTAAGCACACATCAAACTCCCCCACACTAAGCCATTGCTAGTCCCACACGCAATGTTAATAAAACAAACCCGGAAATACATAATTTTATCCCCCTTTAACTTATGACCCCTCACAATCAAACAAGAACAAAAAATGTCAATTAAGAAGGTTCAAAAATTATTTAATTTGCAAGCACCCCCGTTTTAACCATTTATTTAAAATAAAAGATAAAAACTAAGATAAATTTTTTATAAAATTTATTTAGAAGACTTTAAGAACGGAAGTTCGTCATCCTTGACTTTTCACAATCCCCAAACTAAGCTTAAAACGAAATCACAGCTAAATATAAGATTAGATGCTAACACTACTCATAAATGCTAATTGTGTAAGTAAAAACTTAACTTTTCGCTCCTATTATTCCTAAATCCTCTAAGGATTTTATTCTTATTATTAGTGACAAATAAATTAAGTCCTTATTAATATAAAGTAAACCCGGTTTAGACCATAATTAGTTTGAAATCATTTCCTAAAGAGACGATATGGTGAGAATAAGGTCTACATTAAGGTTCTAATTTTGCATGATTTGGGGGTTATCCTTTTATTTCATCCGAAACAACTCAACTACGAGTCTAGAGACGGAGGCTTTATTTAGATAACCCCGAAGTCGAAATTTGGCTTTATTATTATTATTATAGCAACATTATTAAACCCCCGTCCTTTAAACAACTGCCACATCGGTATGCGAGCCGACCATGGTTCAGGAGTCTTATTTCGACCTCGGTAATTTCCTCGACCTTTTTGAAGGCTACAACATCGGCAGCGAACCGACCAGATGCAACAAAATTTTATCAGTCTCAGATTTATTATTCTTACTATGGGCCTTCTTTTGAAGTCTGCCACATCGGAAGCGAACCGATCAGAGACAGTAAACCTTTATTAGCCTATAATTTTTATTATTATTATTACCTCCACCCTTTAAACGACTGTCACATCGGTATGCGAGCCGGCCATGATCCAGAAGTCTTATTTCAGCTTCGGTTTATTCATTATTATTATTATAGCTAAATTTTAAGTCCTATAGTATTTTAACAACTGCCACATCGGTATGCGAGCTGACCATGGTCCAGGAGTCTATTTCCCCACAACACTGATAAAACCTCGATGTGTACCTTACTTTCACCAGAAGGAATCTCTACGAAGGGATCTAAACTAAGAATCGCAAAAACCAAAGTAACTTTGTTAGTGCAAATATTACGATATTTAATCTATACGATCTCTTTATGTTTTGGTGATGACAAACATGTAACTTGTAATACATAACGTAAAGTACGCAAGTTACTCGTAATCAAAAATATCAATGCATACATGCATCAACAACACTCGATGTCTCAAGTCTGCATCAACACCGACATTTGTTTGCACTCGACGTGAATCACATAAGGTATGTACAAACAAATTAAACTTGTAGGATGATCAACGAAAAATATTTTTTTCTTAACCATTACATTTCTACAAAAGTATTTTTCACAAAAATAAATAAACACAAAATACTTTTTAATAAAAGAAATGTTTTATTTAAATATAAAATTTGAAATCTGGTTTCCCCCCCAAAATGGAAGCTTCTATACCAGATACAACCTTTCCCACAAAAAGACAAAAAGTGGAGCGTAGTCTAGTGGCGGCCCCCTTATAGGGTTGGCGGCCCCCTAATATATCTGGGGCCGCCAGGACTGCCGTTGCCAGACTGTCAGCTTTCAACTCCTATAAATTGTGGGTCATCTCCAACTGATTTCACAACCCTTTTGCATGATTTTCTTTCAGTTCTTTCTCTCTAGATCTCACTAAATCTCTCTAAATCTTTGATCATTTAACTTGTTTAATCTTGTTTAAATGTGATCCAATCTTCTACTCTTTCCTTCTTCCCTCAAGTGCAAGAGAAGAACTTCGGTCATCTTCAAGATCCGAAGTTATGTAGTCTAGTTAGTCCATTTGTAACATTTGTTACATATAGATCGAGTCCATGTCTTCCAATCTTTAGTAGTGTGTAGATCCAAATGATGTATATATTTGGATGGGTTGATTGTGGGTTGGTTAGTATTTTAGGCCTTAAAATACATTGGTGAAGTGGTAGATTGGTTCTAGCTAAGATTAGGACTCGACATTTAGCTTAGTGTCAGAAAATAATGTAAGCGACGCGGTTTATGTGTTTAGGCCATAAAACACAAGGTTTGTTATGTTGGGCCATAAAACATAACGGGTTTGGTTGTACCCGAAGAAGGACTCGACATCTAGCTTAGTGTCAGAAAATAATGTAAGCATTGGTATAAGGTTTTCTCCGCCGAAAGGGAGCTTGTTGATTAGTGAAGTAACTCTCGAGTTGGATACTCGAGGAGTGGAGTAGGGCGAAGAGGAGCTTCGTGACCGAACCACTATAAATCAAAATCATCGTGTCGGTTACACTGCATTTCCTTTTACCTTTCTCTTTACATATGTCTTCTATATTATCGCTTTCATTTTTACACTTGCATTGCTTATGATTGTGTGAACATGTTGTGTGAATTATTGTGTATGTTGTGTTAGCCATGGTTGTGTAGATCTTTGTAGTAAATATTGTGAATGTTGATATATTGGTAGAATTTGAGCAAGTTGTTATAAATCTATTATCGACACTTCTCATATAGCGTCAAACTTGATTGGTGATTTGATACAAAAGATCTAGTCCGAAAAACCTCTTCTGGAGGCGGTCCCTATAAACTGGCGGCCCTCTGATGTACTAGGCGTCCCTCATATATTTATGGGACCGCCAGAAGAGAGTGATGTAATGTTTTGATATAAAGTTTTTAAGTGAAAACGTATTCACCCCCCCTCTACGGTTTCCACAATTGGTATCAGAGCTACATCACTCTAGTTTTCAAAACAAATGGTTTTTAAAATATAGTACGATCCATGTATCAAATTACCCATGAAGGGGGATTAAATATGAAAAGTGTGTTGTTGCCTGATTCGTAACAATTTTGTTGTTAGATATACTTCATATAAATAGCTTGAAGGAAAATCTTCTGAAAAGAGTTTGGAATTGTCTATATATTATATTTAGTCGTAAGACTAGAAATGGGGTCCAAAACACGTTTTTTATGTGCTGAAACAACTTCTTAAAGTCCTATGTTCTACAGTTAAGTCACCAAATGATTTTGTTCATAAAACGTATTTTTGGGTCACTAGTGACGGTCTCATAAATGTTAAGGCGGCCCCCATATATATCTGGGGGCCGTCACCTTTATGGGGGCCGTCTGTCTGTTTCAGCAGAATTTGAAAAACTTCGAAAAATCATATAAAATCAATCGTAAGTCCGTAGAAGTCGTGCCACCCGTCATTTCGAAGATAATTGAGTCTATTTTCATTTAAAAATACTTTCAAGTATTCATTCTAAACTTAAATAAGTCAAAAATGCAAAATAATACATAGTGGTCAAAACTTTGAGTTATGTTTTAACGTAAAACTTGTATTTTACATTTTTCTTTGAGTCGGGCATTTCTAATTGATATATCTTTGAAAAATAGTGTATTTGTCCTTTCAAAATATTGATCTTAATTAATTTTTGAAATGGGGAGGAACTATTTTATTCTCAAATCAAATCAAGCTAAGTATACATCGTTATATCTAATACACAAAACAACGACGAATATCCTTATGTGTATGCTAGATGATTATGTGTGTTTACTTTTGTTTCAACTTGGTTAATAGATATTAATAAGTAATCATTACTATTTGTAATTGAGCTAATTATATATCTAAACACATGTGCCATATATGCTATTTGTATGTTACTAGTTTTCGGATTATGCCTAATAGGAATTACGCTAGATTTCTTCCGTTAAGTTGCAAAATTGTTTGTACATTGCATATAGGCATAGATCACTATATTTACAAGTGTTACATAAGCATCTTGTAGATCATTTTGAGTGTAGTAACCCACTTAGGAATGAGAGTTTAATAGTTTGTCAAGTGTGTGGAAAAATAATGTCCTAAGATCATATGTTAAAACCCATCATTAAAATATTTTCAACACATTATCTCTCTTCCAACAAAATGTCTAAATCTTTTCATCATCTTGCGGTGTTTGACCTTGGGTTGGTTAAACAAAATAAAAGATTGTATTAATACATTGGTAATTAAATAAAAGAAAATGTATTTTTAAACTTTGCTTGTGTTTGCATTGTTGTAACACACACACATACGTATATTCTTTTTATAAACATATAGTGTTTTACAAAAGATGTGTGTTGTATTAAAATGGTTAGAAAAATCATTCATATACTAATAAAATGTCAAAAACTATGCATACTATGCATAACAACAAATAGTTTTTTTTGAACACGCAAAATATATGACAATCTTGAAGTAAGAAGAAATTAACTTGTCATTATTCATCAACCTCACACTTACAACTAGTCTTAGGATTAGTGGAACACACTATGAAAATCTTTATTTGTCTTCTTTTAAAAGAGTGTTCGTGAGGGTCAAGAAAGATTTCGAATATATATCAACTCATTATTCAAACTATGATTGATGTAATTATCAAATCTAATTGACAAGTTTTCGAGTATGGACAAGAAATCGGATTCTTATTTGTCTAGCTTTAAGATTATATCAAAATATAACAAGAGATATTATCTTAAACCTACATACTCAATCATACTCGATTTATATGAAAATAACGACATCTCTTTCCAAGACAATAAGAATATGCATCAGATCATAACTCACACTTATGTAGATGATGTCATATTGAGTCTACTTGTCCAATAGTTGTGTTCCAAATATTTGGCAAATATATGCATAAAATACACAATGAAGTAGGATTGACGACTTGAATGTTTTGTCTAAAATATTCAAGTAATTTACCTTGCAATGCAATTGGTAAAGTCGTCATCTCTGAAACACCAAACATGAGCAAATGCACAACATATGTAACCTTGCTCAAACAATTCAAAAGCACAACTCAAAACTTAAAAGTATCCTTTCATCAAAACTTTCTCTTACTTTACTAAATAAGCATAATATTTCTTCTTTACCACATGAGAACCATTTAACCATCTAAGGTTAGGACTAGGAATAATTAAACATATTCCACAAACCATTATTTTGCTTTCTTTCAATATGTGATCATAAGAGGATTTCTAATATGAAAATGATTATTATTCAAATGATAATCAATCTCATCATTCAATCTAATTACAAAATTAGAATATGAACATGAAATCGAGACTAGGATTTATCTAGATCACGGAAATATCAATCAAATGACCATAGATATTTTTCCGTGTCTACATGTTTAACCATCCTTGGTTATTACATGAAATCACGAAGTCGATTGCAAGACAACAAGATTAGTCATCGAATTGCAATTCACACTTGCAGTGAAGATGTTTCATTGAGTCTAAAGTGTTCAAATGTTGTGTTATTAGCTATGGTCAAATTATACATGCTAAACTTAACACACTCTAAGTAGGATTGACGACTTATGAATTTCCATCAGGAAACTCATAAGTACTCCAACTTGATAAGCAAGTCTTGGATGTCATTTCCGAAAACTCAAACCAAGAACCCTTATAACTTATATAAGCTTCTCCTAATAACCTAATTTCAACACCATCTCCCAAATAATGGGAAAATGATCCTTGCCCAAATTTGGCACCTCCACGGATCGATAGATCTTTCGTCTTAGATTCATTTTCGGTTTAGGTAAATCCGCCCTATGGCATTAGATTTAAAACATCTTCCTCTTGTGAATCACTTGCTTAAAAGTCCAACATACATGTAACTAACCTTTAATAAATCATCATTATTTCTACAAAGAAACATTCACAAGATCTATTAAGGTAAATAACCTTAATTGGATTTCTTTCATAAAAGACATGAAAAGGTGCATTCTTTGAACACTCTCATTATAGAGCATTACACATTGTCACTCCTAAGCATACTCCTAGGTTCTAGATGACTCATTCTCTCTTATACCTACGACAACTTTCTTGCTCTATCATTTAACTTTATAATTCCACACATCTTGATTAGGATTATGGGAACCCGAATTAAAGCATATTAGTTGAGTCATGTTAGACCCTCTATGAAAAGATAATACAAATTTTATCTTGGCTACACTTTATTAGGAAAATATAGGAATTTTATTTTGTCTAACATGAGAATGACTACTGGAGAATCTATTGCACTAGAAATTCAATTTGACCTAACGGTTGAATTGCTTCCAAGAGTGAAGTTGGGTTCGTGGTATAACCCGTAAAAATGGTCATGCTTAGCCTGAATTGAGCACCACTAGTGATAGTCTCATATTTATTCTTAAATTTGATTAAATGGCTCTTCCTAAATATGCCTAATGATAGTCTACATCGATAGACTTTGTATTTCATTAAAAGTGCACACTAAGCAAGTAGAAATTAGATTTCTCCTTAATCAATCTAGACAACATGCACCTCACATATGTGCTTTGAAGCATCAAGATGATAACTTGCTCCCGTCTGATGCAATTATATGACTTCATGATTATTTTGATGCTCAACGATTAATTGCATATCTATTAAATGCATGTCTATTATAAAGGTGTTTGTCTTTTTCTAGTAATTTAGATAAAATATCTCTTAGTTTATCTAAATGACACATGCTCCTAAATGATAAAATGTTTTACATGATGATTACATTTAAAATTATCATGTTTTGTTTGCGTCATCTTACATGACTTACATGTTAATTGTGCACCTACACTATGTTAGGTTGATGTATGACAAATAAGGTTTAGATGTCATACAGTCTTACACATTAATCTTGTTGATTATTGTGTTGATGCATGCTTAGATAAACTTGCATGCTTATATCTATATGTCTTATACATCTATGTATATATTTTCTCACACTAGAATATCTTTCTTCGCGTATGGGGCACTAATCTAAATTTTCAAAAGAGTCATAAAATGGTCTTAAATCTTCTAGAGTCTTCACTCACACACTCCTTTGATCATCGTCTCGCTTTCTTCCAAATCATCTACTCTTTAGTCAAATAAAGCTTAGATACAAATCTAACGCTCCTCCAAGTAGGTTTGACAACTTAAATATTTCATCCGAAATATTCAAGTATCTTTAACTTGCGATTGCAAACGTTAAAGGTCATATCCGAAAATCCCTATTCAAGTCTTTTAACAACATAAGTTAAAACGCTCTCCTTTTCTCTTCGACGAAACATTCTTTCTCTTCGACGAACACATTCTTTCTCTTCAACGAAAACATTCTATCCCTTCGACGAAACATTCTTTCTCTTCGACGAAAACATTCTTTCTCTTTGAAGAAAACATTCTTTCTCTTTCGATCACCCTTTTGCTTCTCACATTAAACACGCTCTTCACCATAGAGATGGCTAATCTAGTTTCTCCACTATTTTCTGCTTCACCTTTTAGATATACCGCTATACCTCATCGTGTGATTGTTCTATGAACATTCGTAATGCTCGAGAAGAGCTACATAACTCTGTGAGTGTAGTTCATCGTACGTTAACCACCATCCGTCTTGACATTGTCAAGCTCGTCGCCTCTATCTTTGTTTGTTTTCATCTCTATTTTTATTATTATTATTATTATTATTATTATTATTATTATTTTCGCGTACGAAACATACCGATGATACGTCACCATTTCCTTCGGGACTATGTCAAAAAGGAAACATCTCCATTCGAAAAGGTTGCGTCTGAAGATAACAATGTCGACACTCTTTCTTTACCCCTCAACCGCGAATCGTTAAATTTTATTCGTCTAGGTTTAGGAATGATGGAACACATTCCGTAAATCGATCTCTTCTTTTCTTCTAAGTCTCGATTCTAGTCTATGTTCCATTCCGTGTCGTGACAACCTAATCACTTCATCCGAAGTATTTTAAGGATTTTTAATTAGCGAAATGCAAATTAAAATGTCACTCCGTTCAAAAATTTTCTTCAACAACATCTCTGCTGGTGGCGGTCCCCATAAACCAGGCGGCCCCCTGATCAAAACAGGCGGCCCCCATATATATATGGGACCGCCGGCAGCAGGCTTGTGATATCTGTCACTTCTTTTTCAAATCATAAAATGAACATCCTCTCTTTCTCCTCTTTTTCTACGAGCTGGCGTCTATTCTTCACCCAAACTTATTAAACTATTATTCACTTTGTCGTGATTACTACTTCTAGACATCTTCAAAAACAACCATGGTGAAATGAGAAATGTGTCTTGGGAGTCATCCACGAGTCATCTTCTTAAGAAAATTCTTCTGTAATCCTTCTTCACTACATAACCACAAATCTAATATTATTTTACAAACCTATAAAATGTTAACTACCTTTCACAAAGTACAAAACTAATCCTTAAAATACTACACAATAAATCTCCTCAAATCTTGGTCCTCACTTCATCGTATAAAGGTTTTATTCATCTCAAATAGTTCTTTTCATTTTTTAATGGTTCCTGCTCTACTGCTAATAGTCGTCTCTACTTCTATAAATTGCATGTTTTGCTTCTACGGTTCCTCTCACTCTTAAACGTTCCTTTTCACTTCTAATATGTCTTCTCACCTCTAAATGTATCTTTCCTCTTCTAATAGTCTTGTTACTATTAAAAGTACTTCTATATCTCATGACAACTAAATTATTTCATTCAAAATATTTAAGTGTTTTACGAAATCCAAATGTTACTCCTTCACAAAACTTTCCACTTTCTAGAAAGTGAAGAACATAAAGAAGATATTCAATCTTCAAGTGTTATTGAGTCACCACATTGTTGAGTCTCTTATTATTCTTCCACCATGAAAGAACTACCATTTCAATCCAAACCTTTATTTCTCAAAATGTTCCAACCAAACAAAACACCAAACAAACTTTTGATTTCCCAATCATCCACCTTTGTCTCTATAGGATTACTTGCACAATAATTGTTAGTGCAAATGATATATCCATCATTTTCAACAACCTCTTGTCAACATATTCCCTTTTTAGTCTTACTCATCCTTCCTCACTTTTCGGCTCTATGGAATCATTTTCATTCACATCCAAGAGCACATCGTCTCCATCCTCGTCTTATTTTTTTTCTTTTAAAGTATATATATATATATATATATATATATATATATATATATATATATATATATATTGACATATTATTAAGTGTCATTCGTCTACTTTTAAAAGGTCATTCTCATAATATTCTTATGTCAATCAATAAACGAATCCCATTCTCGTTTATTAAAAGTCGGTCTAATCTTTCTCCGTAAACATACGTCTCGATTCTTTTTATTTCATCATTTAGGTTGTTTTTAAAATAATGACTACTTGTGTCTAGTTTCTACTTCTCTTTCAAAGTGTCATACTTCAGAATAATAAAACCTAGAAGTGCATGTCTAGTTCCCCGCTAACGTTTTGCTATATGTATATGTGCACTTGTCTACTAACTTTGTTTTGTAGCACAACAATATCTTGATTCCTTGGTGCCCCAAACAAGGGGGAGCATACACCGAGGGGGAGCACTTGCAAGCATTTTGCTCATTTAAATTGCATCGAACTTCTTGAGCATCGATGGTAATTTATTTGATCCATGGATCCGTTAGAGTCAATATACAAGGAATGTAATTATCATCCCCCCCCCCCCCCCCCCCCCCCAACACCCCCCCCCCCCCCCCCCCCCCCCCCCCCCCCCCCCCCCCCCCCCCCCCCCCCCCCCACCCCCCCCCCCCCCCCCCCTTGGGGATGCAAGATGCTAGGGGAAGCTACGGAGCCATGTGGTTTAATAGCATGGATTTAGTTTAACCATGATGATAGAAGACTTCACTAGGATGATGCAAGCTCACCTTTATAGGAAGATAGGATTGGGGATTGTCAAATACGATGAAAGGTTTATTCATACTCCAAATACTTCACCTCCTCAATTCAAAAATCACCCTAAACTTATGGTCATCCTCTCATAACTTCAACTTATATATTTGAAGTACCTACTTTCTTTTCATGTCTTCTTCTCATCTATCACGACATCCTCTAAATTATCCAAGAAACACAAAATCACCTCAACCGTATTTCTCATGTTGTCTTCTCATTCCTCTAACCAATATACTTGGATCACCTACCTTTTCCTCATTCCTTCAACCTATACACTCAAAGTACCTACCTTCTTGTCTTGCCTACTTCTCACCTCTCATGACCTTTTCTAAACTATCCAAGGAACACACAATCACCTTCACCTTTATTTCTCACATCTTCTCCTCATACCTCAAACCTATATACTCAGAGCACCTATCCTCTTCTCATTCCTCCAACATATATACCCGGAGCACGTACCCTCTTCTCATATCTTCTTCTCAAACCTCCAACCTATATGCTCCAACCATAATCCACACTATACCTTTTTGCTTTGACAAAAGGGGGAAAAAGGAGTGTAATCGAGTAACTTTTAAACTCTACTATGTGCTATAGTTTACATAGTTTGTCATCATCAAAAAGGGGGAGATTGTTAGTGCAAATATTATGATATTTAATCTATACGATCTCTTTATGTTTTGGTGATGACAAACATGTAACTTGTAATACATAATGTAAAGTACGCAAGTTACTCGTAATCAAAAATCATCAATGCATACATGCATTAACACAACTCGATGTCTCAAGTCTGCATCAACATCGACATTTGTTTACACTCGACGTAAATCACATAAGGTATGTACAAACAAATTAAACTTGTAGGATGATCAAAGAAAAATATTTTTTTCTTAACCATTACATTTCTACAAAAGTATTTTTCACAAAAATAAATAAACATAAAATACTTTTTAATAAAAGAAATGTTTTATTTAAATATAAAATTTGAAATCTGGTTTTCCCCCCAAAATAGAAGCTTATATACCAGATACAACCTTCCCCACAAAAAGACAAAAAGTGGAGCGTAGTCTAGTGGCGGCCCCCTAATATGTTTGGGGCCGCCGGGACCGCCGTTGCCAGACTGTCAGATTTCAGCTCCTATAAATAGTGGGTCATCTCCAACTAATTTCACAACCCTTTTGCACGATTTTCTTTTAGTTCTTTCTCTCTCTAGATCTCACTAAATCTCTCTAAATCTTTGATCATTCAACTTGGTTAATCTTGTTTAAATGTGATCAAATCTTCTATCATTTTCTCTTTTCCTCAAGTTCAGGAGAAGAACTTCGGTCATCTTCAAGATTCGAAGTTATGTAGTCTAGTTAGTCCATTTGTAACATTTGTTACATATAGATCGAGTCCATGTCTTTCAATCTTTAGTAGTGTGTAGATCCAAATGATGTATATATTTGGATGGGTTGATTGCGGATTGGTTAGTATTTTAGGCCTTAAAATACATTGGTGATGTGGTAGATTGTTTCTAGCTAAGATTAGGACTCGACATCCTCGACATCTAGCTTAGTGTCGGAAAATAATGTAAGAGACGCGGTTTATATGTTTAGGCCATAAAACAAAAGGTTTGTTATGTTGGGACATAAAACATAACGGTTTGGTTGTACCCGAAGAAGGACTCGACATCTAGCTTAGTGTCGGAAAATAATGTAAGCAACGCGGTTTATGTGTTTAGGCCATAAAACACAAGGTTTGTTATGTTAGGCCATAAAACATAACGGGTTTAGTTGTACCCGAAGAAGGACTCGACATCTATCTTAGTGTCAGAAAATAATTTAAGCATTGGTATAAGGTTTTCTCTGCTGAAAGGGAGCTTGTTGATTAGTGAAGTAACTCTTGAGTTGGATACTCGAGGAGTGAAGTAGGGCAAAGAGGAGCTTCGTGACCGAACCACTATAAATCATCGTGTCGGTTTGCATTTTCTTTTACCTTTCTCTTTACTTATGTCTTTACATTTATCGCTTTACTTTTACACTTGCATTGTGCTTATGATTGTGTGAATTGTTGTGTATGTTGTGTTAGTCATGGTTGTGTAGCTCTTTGTAGTAAATATTGTGAGTGTGGATATATTGGTATGCGTAGAATATGCGCTTGTAATTGTAAATCCATTTGACACTTCTCTTTATTGCGTTCAAAACTTGATGGCGATTTGATACAAATGATCCCTCAGTCTGAAAACCTTTCTGGAGGCGGCCCCTTAAATAGGGTGGCACTCTAATGTACTAGGCGGCCCCCATATTTATGGACCGCCCGAACATGAGAGTGACGGAGTGATATAATCTTTGTTTAATTTTTTAAATGAAACGTATTCACCCCCCCTCTTCGAATTTAACACAAGTTCCACAACCTAGGAATATGACAATCATAGGAACTAAGTGGGTGTTTAGAAATAAGTTAGACGAGAATGGTATTGTTTCTCGAAATAAGGCTGTGCTAGTTGCTCAAGGATATAATCAACTAGATGGCATCGATTATGATGAAACTTATGCCACAGTAGTTGCTAGCTTTGGAGTCAATTTGATACTATTAGCTTATCGCTTGTGCTGTAGATTTTAAGTTATTCCAAATGGGATGTTAAAATGTACATTCTGAACGGTTTTATCCAATAAGGAGAGTATATGGTTGTTACAAACCATCAGGGATTCATTGACTTTGAACAACTGGATCATGTTTATAATTAAGGAAAGCTTCATACGGTCTTAAACAAGCACCCTAGCGTGGTATGATAGATTTATAAAGCTTTCTTATTAACATAATACAAAATGGGAATGGTAGATAACACACTTTTTACCAAGAAGAAAAGTTTAAACCTCATCATCGTTCAAATATATGTCGACGACATTATATTCGGCTTGACTTGTCAAGACATGTGTGATGAATTTGCCAAAATCATGCATGACGAGTTCGAGATGAGCATGATGGGTGAATATAACTTCTTCCTTGGATTACAAATAAAACAAATGGAAGATGGTATCTTCTTTAATCAATCTATATATATTAAAGAAATGCTTAAGAAATTTGGCTAAGAAGATTCTAAACCAATGAAAACCCCCATGTCCTTCTATACTAAACTCACAAAAGACGAAGAGTGTGAGTCGGTAGATAGTACCGAGTATCGAGGCATGATAGGTATTTTATTATACCTAACGGCAAGTAGGCCCGATATCATGTTTAGTGTCTGCCTTTGTGCCCGCTTCCAAGAGGCTCCCAAAACCTCTCATCTTGAAGCGGTGAAGCGTATCTTCCGATACATTAATGGCACTAGGCACTTAGGATTATGGTATCCTAATGGGACCGACATAGAAACAGTAGTATATGCCGACTCTGATCATGCGGGAGATTATGTGGACCGAAAGAGCACTAGCGGTATTTGTACGTTCGTGGGATGTTTTTTGACATCTTGGTTCTCGAAGAAACAAACCACTCTTGTTATATCCACTAGCGAAGCTGAATACATAAGCGCCGGAAAGGCATGTCAACAAGCACTATGGATGAAACAAGCTCTTATCGACTACGACGTTCGACTCGACGACGTCCCGATCATGTGCGACAATAAAGGCGCGATTGTCCTTAGCAAAAACCCGGTGCAACACTCTCATACTAAACACATCGAAATACGTCACCGCTTTCTTCGTGATAATGTCCAGAAAGGACATATCTCTATCGAAAAAGTGCCGTCTGTCGACAATATCGCCGTCATCCTTACGAAACCCCTTAAACGTGAATCGTTTAATTATCTTCGTCTTGGTTTAGGAATGATGGAACACATTCCATAAATCGTGTTAGTTCGCTTCTCCTTCTTCTAGTCTCGATTCTAGTCTGCGTTCCATTCCGTGTCGTGACAATTTAACAAATTCATTCGAAGCTTGTTAAATATTTTTAATTCGCGAAATGCCAATTAATTAGTCACTCTTCCTAGTAAATTCATGTCAAAATTTAAAAGTCCAAAAATCTGTAATACGGGCGGCCCCAAACCATTTTCAGGCGCCCCTTAATCGATATGGGACCTCCACCAGCAGACACCTATTATCTGCACATTGTTAAAAATTTTCAAAACTTAAAACCAAACACCCCCTCTTCCTGCTGGTGCGATGAACACGAAACCAAAACCACAAAAACTCAAAATCAACCACTAAAACACTAATTGAAGATCAAATCAACACTAATAATCATTCCTAATATCATAAAGATCATCAATTGTAAGTCATTTCATCTATTTTCTTTCAATTTGCCTTTAGGATTCGGATTCATGATGAACACAAAAATTAAAATTGGGGATTTTCTATTTTTCTTTCAATTTTTTACAATTAAGACTACTAGGATATAATGTATAACTAATATACTTCCCTTAGAGATAAGATTTACATACACTAGTGAATTTGTCGAAAAACTGATTTCGAACCAAAACCCCAATTTTATTTTCAAAACACTCACGTTAGGAACATAATAAAATTGTTTTTATGCGTTGTTAAGACAACTTAAAAACGTTTTTAAACACATGCATAATGATCTCATGAACAAAATTTGAGAATACATCATTCATATGTAATTTTTGACATGTTTGGATGAGCAAAATCAAATTAAAGAGCATTTGGGTTAACTCTTAGGATTTTATTTCTAGGTCGAGTTAACCGTTACTCCACATTTGTTGCAAATAGGCATACACTGGAAACTTGTCCAATGGATATTGAAAATTATGAATGATATACACTAAAACACTCTTTATGATGATAGGTGAAAGAAAATGTCTTAAGATAAACGCAAATGCGCAGAAACTTACATTTCCTTAACTCCAAATAAATCCTACCTTCTTAATTACACCAACTCTTCTCAAAAATCACCATATCTAAAAATACCTTGTCGACCTATTCATGAAGGAAGAATTGTTAACAAAACATTTGATCCCAAAGGTATTTTAGAAAAGAACCTAAACAAAACTGGATTTCAAACCCTCCTTCATTTAAAAGGAAACTTATATCCAAAATTCATATACGAATTTTATTAAAAGTTTGAACACACCCTAATAAGTGGCCTTTGGATCATATTGTTTGAAATAAATGGAAAGCGAGTTGGTGCTTCATTTCAGGATTTTGGAACTCTACTCAATATTCAGTTTGAAGGACATTGTTTCTTTAACAATGAATGGTCTCTAAAATCCATCAATAAACACAACACTACTCTAACAAAAGATCCTCTATATACCAAATTAACCCATCCAACCTTAATCATTTACAATATAACTAATAAACGTCTCAATGGTTTCAAGTTTGCATTAGAGGATCCATGCAATCTCTTTATAGAAGAAATTTGTCCTTATCTCAAAACGACACATTTTCTCATTCGTGGGAACATCATATGTACCGTTGATATTGACAAAAATCTATTGTCGGCTTGTGAATCCTATATGCTCTTTTGCATTACTTCCTCTACACCCTTCAACATCTCTCATTTCATCCTAAATTGAATAAATGGCTTCAAACATCGATCCAATGGCATCTTGCCATACAGACTCTTATTGTCAAAATTCTTGACAAATTAACTAAATTTTCTCCAAATAATCACAAATTCATCTCCTATCCAACAACAATGAACCCCTTACATAATTCTTCAACCAATGAAATTTTGGAAGATGTTCGATGTGCAATCACAACTTCATCCACACGCAAACACTGATTTCGCATAGAGTCACACGATTACTTGTTAGAACTATCTTCCCAAGTAAAATTAAACTAGATATTATTATGATATATTCTAGTACGTGTATAACTACCCTTAATTATTACTAATGCTTGCTATATGACATTTCATGGACCTTTATGTCATTTATATGCTTCTACCTGGCTCCATTGCATGCTTTTCCTTTTAGCTAGATTATGTGATTCTTGAAAAGATGGGAAATGCCACAATCTTCCTTCCAACCTTCTTATTTTTGGGTAATTCTGAAAAACAAGCGACATATGGAGAATTTCGTAACTCTTCAGAAAACGGCCCCCCAAAACACGTGGCGGCCCCCAAATATATATGGGACCGCCATATGTTTACGGGGACCGCCATAGATGAAAGCATGAAATTCTTCCCGTCTCCTCTTTTTCAGCATCCCTGTCCCTATCTACTCCAGCCATAGCTATACTTTTCCAAATAAACCAAACACCTTTTAGATGTTTCCCTCCCCAAACACCATGCTTTGCATAAAATTCACCTATTTAACAACATCACCTCATTCATCCTCCTCACACTCTATCACTCCTTTTCCTCTAAATTCTTCACTTCCCTTTTCTCTCATGTCTCCCTCTAGCAAAACTCCTTGTAACTACTCACGAAAACATCATAGGGTCATTCTTGAACCTTGGAGACAACATCACAATCTTCATTCCTCTCCATCTATCTCCTCAACCTCTCATAGGACTCCACCAACTTTTCCCTATCTCAACATTTATTTCTTGTAATCTTCCTGTTCACTCTAAAATCCAACTCAAAAACCAATAGCAAACATAGTCAAATGAACTTCATCACTTATCAAATTCTCCTTGATATTAACACTCAACAAGCTTTTAAACGCACACCTCATCCTTCACCTCATACTTTCACCTTGTATCATCCACCTACGTTTTAGATCAAGTTAAACTTTTCAGTATAGGGGTTGTGCCATTGTTGCTTGCAAACCCGAGATCTATTTGATATATTGAGAGATGTCTTATCGTAGTCCCCAAATCTATCATTTTTGGTTCCTTTTAATTAATTCGCTCCTCAATAACTCAACTTCCTTATCCATAGAATTGACATTTTTAGAATGCTTAATTCTGTCTAATAATAAATAACCATCCTTTTGCTTGTTTTTGTGGCATCTCCTAGACCTCAAAATCTACTAGTCTAGCTCTATGCCTTAATATGTTTTTACTTTACCTATTTTATCTTGTAATTTTATACCATTACGGTATGAATCCATCTAGTATTGCTTGCAAGCTCATGCCTTCTTGTATAAGTCAATTAGTTATGTTTACTATTGTATGAGTTTCTTAATTATTGAATGAAACTCTTTTATGGGTGACCTGAATTTCGTGTTATGCTTGAATATGATATGTTGTGTCTTGCGAACTTGTCCTCGCTAACTTTATTTTTGTTAGCAACTGAATTTTTCGTGTTAGTATCGATCCCTTGGCGCTCCCAAACAAGGTGGGACCTACACTCAAAGGGGAGTCTTGATATCGTCGAGTTCTTTCTGTTTCTACAAATAATTCAGCCGTTCATCCTTTTTGAATTTGACAAAAAGGAAGAGAAATAGAATGAAAACTCATTAATAATCTTGTAAACATTTATATTATACCAAAATGAGTTCTATATTTTGTTGTCATCGCATCAAAAAGGGATGGATTGTTTTACAAATAATGTCTCTAATTAACGTTATATTTATATTTTAATAATGTCTAAAAATGTTATTTATATTTTTCGACCTCTCAACGTTTTGATAATAACAAAATATAAAAACTTTATGATAAAAATACTTTTTAATAAAAGAAAATGCTTTATTTAAATAATAAAATTTAAATCTGGTTCCCCTCAAAATGGAAACATTTTTACCAGATACAACATTCCCCACAAAAAGACAAAAACAGGTGCGTAGTCTAGTGGCGGCCCTCTTATAGGCCTGGCGGCCCCCAAATATATCTGGGACCGCCGGGACCGTCAACAACTAGCCGTTGAAAATTCTGTCTATAAATACTGCACTATTTCTGGCAGAAAAACATACCTCTTTGCACGAATTTTTCCAGACTTCTTTCTCTTTCTAAAAACCTTCTTTCTCTCACTAAATCTCTTAATCACTAACATTGTTTGATCTAGTTTCAAGTGATCCAATCTCTTCTTCTCATCTCTCCTCTTATCTCTATCAAGTGCAAGAGAAGAACATTCGTATTCGTCAAGAAACGAATTGTTATTTAGTGATCTCTCCTCTCTTCTACTAAGTATCAAATCTCTATTGTAATTATCTTATGAAATTGTATGATTCGGATTGTGTGTAAATCCGATAGTATAGATCTTGTAATTGTGTAGTGCTTGTGAAGTGGTAGATTGGTTCTAGCTAAGATTAATACTCGACATTTAGCTTAGTGTCGAGAAATAACGTAAGCGACGTGTAAGCGGTTTTCTCCGCCTAAAGGGAGCTTGTTGACATAGTGAAATCTCGAGTAGGATACTCGGGGAGTGGAGTAGGGCGAAGAGGGGCTTCGTAGCCGAACCACAATAAATCTTGGCGTCTTGGTTTGATTGTTCCTTTCGTTATCTCTTTATATTGTTGTCATTGTTATTTAGTATTAGTTTAGATATTTACATTGTTGATTAGTTGAACATACAACTCGAATCTAAGTATCTTGAAATCAAACTCTTAAAACGTAAAACAAACCTATAAACTATTCAACCCCCTCCCCCTTCTAGTTTCAACAGTACTGAGTGAATATTAATATTATAAACACCCCCTCTATCACATAATCCAAGTTATTGATTTGTGAGAACAAAAGTTTTATTTAAAGAGCATAAGGTGCACTAACGAGCACACCTTTCATCAAATATGTGTGGCATTGATACCCCACATCCCCAACAACTAAAGAAAATTGAGATACCCCACATCCCTAACAACTAGATTGTTTCTTGCTTCTTTCCTACTGACTTGTGATTTATTAATCAAGTTTTGATTCTTTATAATCTAAACTTATTAATATCGATTAGGTGGTGGCTTTGAAGCTTGTTACGACCGTTTTGAAGGATTTAGTAATTTTCTTTGTTTAATTGACGAAACCCTAGGCGATGTCGATTCCATAACCTCTAAGTCGATTTGAATCTGATCGTTTATACGTTGGGGTTTTAATCGCTAGTTGGTTATTTTATTCGTTACTTTAGGGTTTCGATTTTATTGTTTTTAGGGTTTTTGGTGTGCATTAAATTCTAACCTTAAATTCTGTTAGGTGCCGTTTGGTTCATTAATTTGAAATTCCGGAATTTTAAATTCTAAAAAAATTAAATTCTTGAGAATTTAAAATTCCGAAATTTAAAATGCCTACGCGTGTTTGGTTGACAGAATTTTATAATTTTTTAAAATCTTTCATTATGTTTATTATTGTAATTTTTTAAGGAAGGACGGATAGGAGTGTCAAAAAACCCGACCCGACCCTGATTAAGCCTATTCGGGTCGGGTTACGCGGGTAAAAAACTTTATTCGGGTCAACCCGAGTAACCCGAATACTAAAGAGGGTCGGGTATCGGGTTGAAATTTTTGGTAACTCAGTTTCAGGTATATCCGATTAACCTAAATAAATATCTTTCTAAAATAAATTTATAAATTTTCTATATAAACGATGATAAAAAATTAGTTTTATTACGTTTTACTCATATTCGGGTTGATCCAAACACGAACGGACCCGACCCGAGTTGTCCCGACCCGCATTGTAACGAATCCTACTAACCCGAATTCAAATAAGGTCGGTTTTAGGTATGAAATTTTTAACCTTGACTCGACCTTGGCCTGACCCGAACGTGACCAACCCGACCTGACTAAAGTGATAGATATCCTTAGATTTAAAAAAAAAACCAATAAAAAATAGAACAAAAACAACTAGAAAAAAGTCTACAACATTTTTTCCAAGTAAATGAAAATTCTTCACTTTTTAAAGCCATTTTAATTTCCCCCATTTTGGCAATTCATGGAATTTTAAATTCCTCCATTTGTGTTACCAAACACAATATTTGGGGGAAATTAAAATGCAAATGTCATGAATTTCCCCCAATATACCCTAACCAAACGGCACCTTAGGGGTTTTCGGTGTTGAAGATTGTCGTTGTCTTCTTGTTTTATGGTACTCGATTAAGGTTTACTAGTGGGTTGCTGATTCGAGTTGCGATCTACTAAATGGAGCATTGTTTCTTGAGTCAAAAAGGGAGTAGGGTGGGAGAGGGGTAAAGGAGAAGAATAAGGATGTTGCTGCAAAGAATGGTGTATCACCATTTGTGACTGACGAGCCAGTGGTGAAGGAGAAGCAAAGTTCTTTGGTTGATACAAGTATTCCTAATTTTGAGAATACAGATTTGAGATCGTATCCACCCTTACCTACGCAGGGATCTACTCCGACTGGTAATACCCCTGGTATGTCTTCGTATGCTAATGTTACTGGTGTACCGAATAGGAAGGCTTTAAATTTTTGTACTTTATATACACCGGGGGAAACGGGATTGATGTAGTTGTGCCGGTGGAGTCTATTAGAGCTATTAGTGAAAGGCTTGCGAATACTACTTATGGTTTTTTTGGGAAGGCGAGTGGCTTACCCCGTTGTTGCTAATTATGTTAGGAACACTTAGGGGTAAATATGGGCTGGTTAAATCAATACTTAACTCATCTACCGGGTTATTCTCTTTTCAATTTAGCTCTATGGATGGTTTGAATGCAATGCTTGAAAATGGCCCATGGTTTATTCGCAATCATTTGCTTATTCTTAAAAAGTGAAACCCGGATGTGAATTTATTGAAAAAAGATGTTGGGAATATTCTTGTCTGGGCTAAACTTCCTGGTGTCCCTATTATGGTGTTTAGCGAGGATGGTTTGAGTGTCATTGCTACGAAACTTGGTACTCCTTTAATGCTTGACTCTTATACTTATGATATGTGCTTGCAATCTTAGGGCAGGTCAAGCTATGCTAAAGCAATGATTGAACTTCGGGCTGATATGGAGTTGAAAGATACCATTGTGGTAGCTATGCCTAAACTTACTGGGGAGGGGTTTTATACGTGTACTGTCCGTGTTGAATATGAGTGGAAACCCCCTAGATATGCGTGTTGGAAGATCTTTGGTCATATTCAGGAGGAGTGTCCCAAGAATCCTGGCTTGGGTGTGGCAAAGAACTTGAAGAAGCATAGTCAGTCTCCTAGAGGTGTTCCGGTTGGTCCGAAAGTGGGATTTAAACCAACAAAAGAGTATAGACCTGTTTCTAAAAAGTCTACTACCAACACTAGCGGTACTAAGAAGAAAGGTGTAGAGCCTACTAAAGAGGTTAGTAATTCAAACCCATTTGATGTGCTTAATTGAGTTGAAAATGATGGGGAGTTGGGTACCAATAGGGGGACTTCAAATTTGGTTAGTAACGGGGTCAATTCTAATGGATCCTCATTCTGGAATGTTAAAACTAGTAGTACTAGTACTACCCCTATTATTAATAATATTGGAAAGCTTGAAAAGCTAATTATTAAAGGGAAAATTACTCTTGTGGATGATGATGGTAAACCTTTGAAAAAGGTTGATTATCTGGGTGATCATGATAGTGAGGATGAGGTTGAATCAATTGGTAACGATATGGCTCGTTCTATGGCTTCAGAAAAGGTTGGTTTTGACACTAAAAGTTTGTTGGAGCAATGGAGGGATACTTATGAGAGTGGTGACTATGATGAAGACCCATACAATGATGATATGTTTGAAGGTCAGGATGTTCCTGACAAGATTCAAGATATACGTGATAATTTGGATATTAGAGTTCGAGGTCGTAGGAAGAAATAGTTTTTTTTTTCTTTTGTAGTCTAGTCACTTTGTGTACCTTCGTATAAGGAAGTAGTTTTGCCTATGTAACGGGCAGAGATATGGGACTCGCCCTCATCCTTTGTACTTAAATGTTTTTTGGAGTAATAAAATTTACCGGAGAAACCTTTTACCCAAAAAAATATGTGTGGCATTATTTGGCTTAAGCAAAGTGCATGTTACTGCACGATCAAGTTCATGTTACTTCCTTCGCTAACCATTTCGTTAGTAGACCGGTGCGCCATTTGTGTGTTTTTTATTTGGTTTTTTGTGTTTTAATTGAGTATGGTGAGTCTCAAAAGTGTAAGATTGATGCATGTTATTGAGGATGGTATTTTTTTATGTGTTGGTTAGATGCATGTTAGATGGAAAAAACTGATATGACCCTAAAGTGACAATAACATGCATGTTAATGCACCTGATGCTCTTATATTCAAAATAATTAAAAGAAAAGAAAAAAACACACTGTCATACCAATGGCGGGGATCTTATAAAACCAGTTATGGTACCATGCGACATGTTATAGGAGTACTATAACAACATAAGTTCCACAACATTGTCATACCGAGCTTTCTAAGTGTTTTGAGAAATAATAGGAGACATTATTAAAGACGTTTATGTGTGAGTATTGTATTATTAGTTAATCAAATGTGGATCTTGCTTGTTTTTTAAGGTTGTTTAGTAAATCTGCATTTCGCTAACAAGAACCTATAAAGTTATTTTTCTCCCAAATTTAGTTTAAACAGTATATAATGTTTAAACTGTAACACCTCTAAAATTGTGTCGCAGCGGAAATGTGTCTGGGGGCGTTACTTCATAATACACAGCGCTAGATACAAGAGAACGACCTCTAAATGTGTCGTTTGAAAAGTAATCTCGTTGATTTCCTTGAAATTGATATAACATTTGTCCTATAATTTCATCACAATGAAAAACTTGAAAACAACCCAACGAGATTTGATCATTTGTATGTAAGCAGTAATCCATGAATGAGATCTTGTCAATATTAGACTCCAGTGCACATCAAATAATCCAAGCATCTAATTCACCTGAGAAAAACATGCTTAAAAAGGTCAACATAAAGTTGGTGAGTTCATAGATTTGTTTAAGTATAAATGTTGAACCAAGGTTCCGTAAAGTATGTATGACCGTTTAAATCCTTAAATGTTCCTTCAAAACGTATGTATGATATTTAGAAATCAAATAGTTGTAAAGCATGCATGACCATTTAAATCCCCAAATAGTCACCAAATGTATGAATATATGTTCAAATCCAAGATTTGTAATGTGTTCCCTCCAAGTACACCTGGGCATTTCTGAAAATAATATGTATAATATAGGACCGCAAGACTTTTCCCGTGATAATGCAACACATGCAGACATCACAAAATCCGATTACTGTTGCTCTAAGTTCAGGAAACTGAAGCTAGACTTATATTACTGCTATATAAATTTCGCAGTTCTGCCCATAACCTCTCTGCTATATAAATTTCGTAGTTCTGTCCATACCGATGTTGTAACCCGCAACATCTCAAAACCGACATGTTATAACGTTCGTTCCCGGTGTTAGCTAGTCACCCGAACGGGGATTGTCAATCCCGAATAGATTTATTTTACAACACTCGCAAACCAGGAATTAACAGTTCATGATAATGAGCTCAATTTGGGTTATCGCTACTTAGGCAAACACGTAATCATAAAGTAAAAATATCCACTTGCGTCCAATTATAAAAGCCCATGCATATGTTTCTCACCCCAAAACGCGTCCATAAATATAACCAAGTATCGTATCTCACCGCGAGATATATATAAATGAGTATGCAAACCAATTTGTAATCAACTATGTAAAAATGCATTTGTAAACAAGCATGTTCTCACCCCAAAAATATATGTAAAACCAAGTAAAACATGGGGCTATGAACTCACCTTTTCTGTGCTTATTATTGCTTTTCAAAAATAGTTGTTGTTTTAAAAGATGCATATTTTTAGCTTATTAAAAAAGTTGTTAAAAAGTTGTGCAAAATAAAAACATTTAGGGTGTAGGGGAAGTCAAAGGTGAGCAAGGTTTGAACCAGAGACTTCTCCCTTAAACACACAAAGCCTTAACCATCTGCACCAGTAGGGCAATCTGTCTACTTGGTGCAGAAGTTTGGTATTTAACCCTTTTTAGCTAGTTTTGCCTTATAAGCCCTTTTAGCTTATTAGCAGCTTATGGCTATAAGCTGTTGCACCCCATTTATTTTTCCTGCATTCTACATTGTTTAATCTATGTTCCCTGAATTTTTCAGATTTTTATGAATTAATTTAGTATTTTTAATCATTTAATTTTCATTAAAATGTCTTAATTCATAATAAATCAATAAAAGGTCAAAAAAAATTATAATTCTATTTATAACTATTTCTTTTATTTTATTTATTATGAATTAAAGACACTTTTAATGAAATTAAATGATTAAAAATACTAAATTAATTCCTAAAAATCTGAAAAATTCAGGGAAAGTAGATTAAACAATGTAGAATGCAGGAAAAATAAATGGGGTGCAACAGCTTATAGCCATAAGCTGCTAATAAGCTAAAAGGGCTTATAAGGCAAAACTAGCTAAAAAGGGTTAAATACCAAACTTCTGCACCAAGTAGACAGATTTGCCCACTGGTAGCAGATGGTTAAGGCTTTGTGTGTTTAAGGGAGATGTCTCTGGTTCAAACCTTGCTCACCCTTGACTTCCCCTACACCCTAATGTTTTTATTTTGCACAACTTTTTAACAACTTTTTTAATAAGCTAAAAATAAGCATCTTTTAAAACTACAACTATTTTTGAAAAGCAATAATAAGCACAGAAAAGTAGTTTGAAATAAGCAGAAAACTAAAAAAACTAACTCAAACACGTAACAACTTTTGTCTAAAATGAAAACCTCAAATAAGCTTGAATAAGCTTCAAACTGACCAAATAAGCTCAAAACATGCATAATTCAATTTAATAAGCAAATGCATACCAGAAATAAGCATAAGTGAAAAGCAAAAATGTTCAAATAAGCAAATTAGCAAACCGAATGGCAAAATGGTAAATAGAAGGCAGTCTATGAAACTACTTTCAAGGCTTAATTAAAAGGGCTTAAACTTAAACTTAAGGGCTGAAATTTTAAACAAGATAAGTTTATACTACAAAGAGCTTATAAAATAAAAATCATAACCTAAATCATACTTAAGCTTATCTAAATTTGATTCTCAAAATGGACATTTTAAAACTAAAACTGAAACCTAAACAATTTCTATGACAGATTTGATTCAAAACTTAAGGACCACAAGTGCAGGCCCCTAAAACTCTATTCTAATACATATTGGAAACAACAAAATGAGCATAAGCAACAACTATAATGCATTCTAACAGAATCTAACATAAAAGCTTTTTGACAAACTTATAAAACCATAGATTAAAACCTTATGTACTGAGAACTTTAAAAGAGAGTTTTTAAGTTGTAGAAACTTATGAAAACAGGCCCTAAGGCTTAACTTAAGCTTAACAAATTGGGTTTTTGAAAACTAAAAGGCACTAGCAGTACTCACTTATGGTTAGTTCTGCTAAGCCAAACACCCCTTTAAATCCATAAAACAGATTTTTAAGCTAAAACATAATAAGACTTGCATCAAACTAAATCAAATAAGCCTAATAAAGACAAAATAAGCATTTAAAAAGCAAGATAAGCACAAATTAAGCAATAAATAAGCAGATGCATAAAATGGACTGGAAAATAAAATTTAGAACTTACAAAGATCCTTAGCTTTTGGTTAAACGTTAAGCACCCAAATCAGCTTATAACTCACCCTAATGCTTATCCAATAAGCACTAACCCATGGCCATCCACAATAAACCATGCTCCATTGCTTTTTGAGATTTTTGGTGATTTTTAGTAAAAGGACTTAAACAACCAAAAACTAGAAAGTTTTCATTGTTTAAGTATAAAACAGCTTATAAGAGAGTTAAACAAGAGCTTTTAATAGCTTATCAAAGATTTTAGAACACAAAGTAACATAAACTTAAAAGGAATAGATTTTTAAACTTAAAAACTTCAAATTTCATTAAACTTAAAAACGGATTACAAGACTTGGAAATTTAAATTGCATAAAGTAAAAACATAAGTAAATAAGCTGTAAAGTAAAAAGCTAGATATATCTCCTTCCTCCTAAAGGCTTACAAAGGGTCCTATATATAGCGAGTAAAATCAAGCCTTGGTTTCTTGGACTATGTTCTCATTGAACAATTGAGAGGTGTGTTAGTTGTGTGAGTGAGTCAAGAATCAATCTCAGCCTTCAATCTTGAGTGTTCTCTAAGTTCTATCATCCAAGCCATCCATTCTTTGTCTTCAATCCTTGACGAATGGGGATTTAGAGGATTGCCAACGTGGTTTTGTTATGTTATGGGGTCGGGTTTGATAGGAGAGTAATAAGTTTGGCATGTTGTGGGGAAAAAGAGGAAAGAGACGGGTGAACAATATCAATGGTGGGAAATTAGGGATAAGGTTTCGTGTTTATGCTTAACGGGCGTTAGCCCTGTTTTCCTTATGTGTTTGCACTGTTAGTCCTTTTGAACTGACACTGTTAGTCCTTCTGGACTAACGTTGTGAAGGTTTAAGGACCTTTGTGTAATATGGTGTTTATGGTGTATGAGTTGGGGCTTTTGTATTTGGCCGTTTAAGATTGGCTTTTGTAAAGCTTTAAGCTTATGTAAGACATGATATTAATGCTTAATGGGCTTCCTAGGCCCATGATGGGTGCGGGTGGCCCATAAAGTATTTCTCGGTAAAAATGGTATGTGTAATTAAGCACATACATTTAGGAAGTAACTTGAGATGTTTAAGCAAAGCATGTTATGTATGTGGATAGTTTTGATCACTTGCAGGTAGATTAGTAAAAAGGTGAATCAAAACAGGTATCAAAATACAAAACCAGTTTAGAACAATGCAAAAAGGGTGAATCATCAAAACTTTGCTAAAAAGACTCACCCTTGTGTTAAAAAGAACATAGTTCCAAGAGCAGTACTAATGAAGTTTGGTTTAGTATCAGTTAATACTGCTAGACAAGTTAATGCTGCCCACACAAAAACAATAGTGAATGCTGCCAGACCAATGTCATATCTTTCTAAAACAAAACATTCAACTGTTAAGAGGCCCATTCATAAGAATACAACATTTAAAAACAGTAATTTTAATCAGAGGGTTAATACTGTTAAGGATAAAAATGTTAATACTGTTAGGCCAAAAGCAGTAGTTAATACTGCTAAGCCAAAAGCAGTAGTTAATGCTGCTAGGCCAAAAGCAGTACTTAATGCTGTTAAGGGAAATAATGTTAATGCTGTTAAGGCCTCAGCTTGTTGGGTTTGGAAACCAAAGAATAAAGTTTTAGACCATGTTACTAAACACAACAGTGCATCAATCACCCCTAAAGAAGTTTGATTATGTTGATCACAAGGACAGATCCAGTCAGTGATGGCTTGGGCCCCAAAGAAAATGATTTCATAACTAAAGTGCAGGCAATCCACAAATGGATTTACAATCTAAAGGAGATGGTTGATATGGATGCTTTAAGGTACATGAAGGGGAACAAGTTTCCTATCTTACAGTCTATAAAGAGAATTGATGGATTATAGTGTTGCCTTTGGGCGGAAACGCAAAGGAGGAAAATCACAGGAAAAGGTACAATCAAAACTGGTAATTTAGATTTTGAGAATGTGTATTTTGAAGAGAGTTAAGATTAACCTCTATAGGTGCTCATAAAAGTGTGACAAAAAAGAATAGTGTTCTCTTTTAATGACACTTAAAGTATTAGTTTTATCTCTAAACTTTTAAGTTAAACCGATGAAAGTTTAAGTTTTACTTAAATTTCTAAAAGAACAATATGTATAGTGTTGATTTAAAGAATATTGTTCCTAAAGGAGGTCTAACTTGTCTCTTTGCAAAAGCCACATCTGATGAATATGAACTTTGGCATAGGAGGCTTGGACACATAAATTTCAAAACTATGAATAAACTAGTTAAGGGAAATCTTGTAAGAGGTTTACCTTTAAAACTTTTTATGAAATTCCAATCAAACCTGTGTTGCTTTGTCAAAAGGAAAAGCAAACATAGAGCTTCTTTGTACGTCTAAAATATAGTTCAATCATCCACCTTTACATATGTTGCACATGGATTTGTTTGGTCTAACATTTGTAAAAAGCTTAATGAAAAAGATGAATTGCCTAGTTGTCATAGGTGATTACACTAGGTTTAGTTGGGTTTTCTTTCTAGCTACTAAAGATGAGACTAGTGGCATACTTTAGTCCTTTATAACTAGAGTAGAAAATCTAATAGATCAAAGGGTTAAGGTAATTAGGTGTGACAATAAAACTGAGTTCAAGAATAAGAAGATGAATCAGTTTTGTGAGAGAAAAGGTATTAAGAGAGAATTTGGTGTAGCTAGAACTCCTCAACAAAATAGAGTAGCTGAGAGGAAAAATAGCACAAATTAAAGGTCTGCTATGAAATGCTAGCTGATTCTAAGCTACCTACTACTTTTTGGGCTGAAGCAGTTAATACTGCTTGCTATGTGCAAAATAAGGTATTAGTAACTAAGCCTCATAACAAGACCCCTTATGAACTTTTTCTTGGTAGAAAACTAGTTTAGGCTTTATGAGACCATTTGGGGGTTCACTGTTACAATTCCCTCATACATAGATCACTTAGGCAAGTTTGATAGTAAGGCTAATGAAGGATTCTTTGTTGGGTACTCAATCAATAGTATAGCATTTAGAGTATTCAACAGTGGAACTAGGATAGTTGAAGAGAACCTGCATGTCCAGTTCAGTGAGAATACACCATAATAAGGCAGGAAGTGGGACAATTTAAGATTTTTGTCTTGATGCACTAACAAAGTCACTGAATTATAAGTCAGTTGTTGCAGTAAACCAGTCTAATGATAGTGCAGGTACAAAAGCATGTGATGATGTAGGTAAAGCTAGAATGGAGACAGTACCTGGCAAAGATTATATTCTGCTACCATTATGGACTGCTGATCCACCATTCTCTCAAAGTTCAAAGAGTTCTCCTGATGCTGGATTCAAAGCTTCAGGAGATGATGAAAAGAAGGTTACTGAAGAACTAGGAAAAGAAGGTGGTGATTCAAGTAAAGATAGTGAATGTAGTGATTAAGAAAAGGAAGATAATGTTAACAACACTAACAATGTATTGCTGCTACACAAATGACAGTTAAAGTTGTTGGTAGAAAATCAAGCATTGAACTTCCGAGATGAACCAAATGATGGCCTTGCTATGTGAAGATATTATCTATTCAGATGATGATGAAGATGTTGGTGCAGAGGATGGCATGAACAATTTGGATGCATTTATGCCTGTCAGTCCTATTCTAACTACAAGAGTACACAAAGATCATCCGGTTGAACAAATTATTAGAGACTTGAATTCAGCACCTCAAACAAAGAATAACAAATAATTTAGAAAGAAATGGTTGTTTAGTTCCGTTTCAGCAAATAACAAACCTAAACACTTTTCAAAATTGCTTAATTGCCTGCTTCTATCACAAGAAGACCACAAGAAGTAATCCAAGCATTGCAAAGATCCAAGCTGAAATAGAAGCAAACATGATGAGCTTCTACAATTTTAATTACAAAAGTTGGACCTTGGTGGATTTACATAAATGGCAAAGCCCAAGGTACTAAATGGGTCTTTAGGAATAAAAAGGATGAAGATGAGGAGTTGTGGATTAAAAATAAGCCAATTGGTTACTCAAGGGTACACTCAAGAAGAAGGGATTGACTATGATGAAGTCTTTGCCCCTGTTTTCAAGAATATGAACGCAAATTAGGCTATTTTTAGCCTATGCCTCATTTAAAGACTTTCTGGTGTACCAGATGGATGTCAAGAGTGCTTTTCTTTATGGTAAGATTGAAGAGGAAGTCTATGTTTGTCAACCACCAGGATTTGAAGATCCAGACTTCCCTAACAGAGTATACAAAGTAGAAAAGGCACTTTATGGATTGCATCAAGCTCTCAAAGCTTGGTATGAAACCTTGTCAACTTATTTGTTGGACAATGGGTTTCAAAGAGGAAAGATATACAAGACTTTGTTTATCAGAAGGGACAAAGGTGATATTATGTTAGTTTAAGTGTATGTAGATGATATCATTTTTGGCTTTACAAAGAAGTCATTATGCACTGAGTTTGAGAAGATAATGCATAAGAAGTTTCAGATGAGTTCTATGGGTGAACTCACATTCTTCTTAGGACTGCAAGTAAAGCAGAAGGAGGATGGGATTTTTATCAGTCAAGACAAGTATGTGACTGAGATTTTGAAGAAATTTGGTTTTACTGATGTCAAGACAGCAAGCACACCTATGGAAACTCAAAAGCTTTTGCTCAAGGATGAAGATGGTGAAGAAGTGGATGTTCATTTATATAGATCAATGATTGGTTCATTGATGTATCTTACTTCTTCAAGACCTGATATTATGTTTGCAGTGTGTGCCTGTGCAAGATACCAAGTCAACCCAAAAGTGTCACATCTTCATGCTGTGAAAAGAATTTTTAGATACTTAAAAGGTCAACCTAAATTGGGCCTTTGGTATCCAAAAGATTCACCTTTTGATTTGGTAGCATACACTGATAGTGATTATGCTGGAGCAAGCTTGGATAGGAAGTCCACAACAGGAGGTTGTCAATTCCTTAGAAGTAGATTAATATCATGGCAATGCAAGAAACAGACTGTGGTTGAAAATTCCACAACAGAAGCTGAGCATGTGGTTGCTTCAAGTTGTTGTGGACAAGTGCTTTGGATTCAGAATTAATTACTTGATTATGGGTACAATTTCTTGCATACCAAAATCTTTATTGATAATAACAGTACTTTTGCATAATTTAAAAATCCAAGTTTTTTCTTTAAAATACCAAAAGCATCATAAGATTAACATCACTTATTAGGGATTGCAATGAAAGAAGTTGATTTAAATGTTTAAAATCCATACATGACAGAATGTTGGCAGATTTACTTACAAAATCTTTTGATGTAAGTAGGTTTCAATATTTGATTGCTAGTATTGGAATGTTAAATTCTTAAAGTCTGTTATCTCTTTATGTTTTTGTAGAGTTTTGTATAAATTAGTAATGAAGATACATGTCATTAAAAGTTTTCTTGCTGTTTAAGTCAAATATTAGTGCTGCAAGCGATGGCTTAATACTTCTAAGTAATGCTGTTAGTTATACTAATACTGCCGAATAAACAAACAGTTGTGAAAATTATGAGAAAAAGAATTAAGAGAGTTGGTGAGAATAAAAACAGAAAGAGAGATGTGTGGAATAAAAACAGATAGAGAGTTTTGGTGAGTAAAAGATTTAAGAGAAGTGGTGAGTTGAAAACAGGTACGATTGTTGATTATATTAAAAATAAAGAGGTGGGTGTAGGATTAGAATTTATATTAATGCCCCCCCCAAGTTTAACTCAAAGTTAATGTTTGCTAGACGGTAACTTACTACTGCTTTTTGAAGTTAATGCTGCTGAGGCATAACTTACTACTGCTGTTGAAAGTTAATGCTGCTAGGCATAACTTACAACTGCTAGTGAACGTTAATGCTATTGAGGGTATTTTCATAAATACTTTGATTAAGGGTTTCATTCACTTATTTAATCGATATCATTCACTAATATACTCTCTAATCTCAAACCCCAACTCAATTTCATCATTCATCATCAAAACCCAACACAATGATGACCCTACAGTTTGCGGATACTCACAATTTGGTCGTGTTTTTATCTAAACCCGCTGAAAGTGAAGGGTTTGAGCAAATTGTTGATTTTCTGAATGCCAACCCTATCAAGTATGCTTTAACCGTCAATCCTATTATATACATCTTGCATTGAACAGTTCTGGTTTACTGTCAAGGTGAAAACGGTTAATAGGGAAGTACAGTTTACACGCACCAAGTGGATGTAAAAGATAATTTTACTGAAGCATCGTTAGACGTGACCCTTCACTGAAAGATGAGGAAGGTATGGGATATGCTTGCCAAATGCTACCATTTTTGAAAACTTACAAGGATGGGTATGAAAAAATTTCGACAAAAGCTACATGCCTATAAGGCATCATTTCACCTCAATGGAAATTCTTCTTAAATCAAACCATATAGCAATTGCCTAAGTGCTAAGACTACTGCAAGGGGAAAATTTGAAATTAGTATCACTATGGCTTTTTTAATTATATGCCTAGCTATAAACCTAAAGTTTATCTTTTTAAAGACATATTTGAAAGTTTGGTGAAGAACTTGGAGAAATATGTCCCTAGGTAAATTTTGATGTAATCCAGTTTTGTGCAAGTAATTATTGAGAAACAAATGAATGGAATGTCACATCATAAAGGCTATATAGTTACACCCTCTTACCCTAATAATATTTTTAGAAACAAGAAGAAGGTAGGGAAAGGATTTTCTAGAAAGGGACACCCCTTGATTTACTTACAATGATGGTACAAGCTCAACAAGAACAGGGTGAAGGTTCAGCAGATGCCCACTTATCCACGATCACGCACGACACCAATATGTCAACCATCAATATCTTTCAACCCGTAAAAGAAAAAAAGATCAAGAAGGCCAAAGAGAAATGACACTAAGGTATGTCAGCCTAGTGGTCCTACAACCAATGTTGCAGATGAAGCTGTCAATGAGGAGATGGATGACAATTTGGAAAGGGCTGCTACTACTACTACTAGCTAAGATGCAGAGCATGATAAAGGAAACATAGATAAGACCTAATCCAAGGTAACACCTAATGAACCAAGTTTCCTAGAACTAGTTTCAGGAGCTGAGTCCTGCGCCAAGAAACCATATAGGGGAAACAATTGTCTCAGACTAGGTCTGATGATGTATCTAAAAACATCTAAATGATTCACTACGTCATGAGTTAACACACCTCAAAGTGATGAGGATAGACTGAAACTCAATGAATTGATGGAATTTTGTACCAAATTGCAACAAAGAGTCCTTGACCTGGAGAATACAAAGACTGCTCAAGCTTAGGAGATTACAAGTTTAAAACTGAGAGTCAAGAAGTTAGAGAAGAAAGGAGGGTCAAGAACTCACAAGCTCAAAAGATTATACAAGGTTGGTAGATCTGCAAGAGTGATTTCCTCTAATGAAGCTAGTTTGGATGATCAGGAGGATGCATCCAAATAGAGGAGGAAAAATTAATGAACATTGATAAAGAAATGGTAGATTTACATTGGTTAATAAACTCAGGAGGAGGTATGGTGGATGAAATATTTGTTATATGGGGGGGGGTGGTGTGTGGGGGAGGGGGGGGAGGTAAATGATCTTGAAGGTGACGAGTGAAATGACATCCAAGACTTGCTTATCAAGTTGGAGTACTTATGAGTTTCCCGATGGAAATTCATAAGTCGTCAATCCTACTTAGAGTGTGTTAAGTTTAGCATGTATAATTTGACCATAGCTAATAACACAACATTTGAACACTTTAGACTCAATGAAACATCTTCATTGCAAGTGTGAATTGCAATTTGATGACTAATCTTGTTGTCTTGCAATCGACTTCGTGATTTCATGTAATAACCGAGGATGGTTAAACATGTAGACACGGAAAAATATCTATGGTCATTTGATTGATATTTCCGTGATCTATATAAATCCTAATCTCGATTTCATGTTCATATTCCAAATTTGTAATTGGATTGAATAGTGAGATTGATTATCGTTTGAATAATAATCATCTTCATATTTGAAATCCTCTTACGATCACTTATTGAAAGAAAGCACGATATTGGTTTGAGGAATATGTTCAATTATTCCTAGTCCTAACCTTAGATGGTTAAAGGGTTCTTATTTGGTGAAGAAGAAATATTATACTTATTTGGTTAAGTAAGAGAAAGTTTTGATGAGAAGAGAATTTAAGTTTTGAGTTGTGCTTTTGAATTGTTTGAGCAAAGTTACATATGTTGTGCATTTGCTCATGTTTGGCTTTTCGGAGATGACGACTTTACCAATTGCATTGCAAGGTAAATTACTTGAATATTTTGGACAAGACATTCAAGTCGTCAATCCTACTTCATTGTGTATTTTATGCATATATTTGCCAAATATTTGGAACACAACCAATTGGACAAGTAGACTCAATATGACATCATCTACACAAGTGTGAGTTATGATACGATGCATATTCTTATCGTCTTAAAAAAGGATGTCGTTATTTTCATATCAATCGAGTGTGATTGGGTATGTAGGTTTAAGATAATATATCTTGTTACATTTTGATATAATCTCAAAGCTAGACAAATAAGAATCCAATTTCTTGTCCATACTCAAAAACTTGTCAATTAGATTCGATAATAATATCAATCATAGTTTGAATAATGAGTTGATATATATTCGAAATCTTTCTTGACCCTCACGAACACTCTTTTAAAAGAAGACAAATAAAGATTTTCATAGTGTGTTCCATTAATCCTAAGACTAGTTGTAAGTGTGAGGTTGATGAATAATGACAAGTTAATTTCTTACTTCAAGATTGTCATATATTTTGCTTGTGCGAAAAACTATTTGTTGTTATGCATCGTATGCATAGTTTTTGACATTTTATTAGTGTATGAATGATTTTTCTAACCATTTTAATACAAAACACATATTTTGTAAAATACTATATGTTTATAAAAAGAATATAATTATGTGTGTGTGTGTTAGAACAATGCAAGCATAAGCAAAGTTTAACAAAAAAAATACAATTTCTTTTACTTAAATACTAATGTATTAATATGATATTTTCTTTTGTTTAACCAACCCAAGGTCAAACAAAGCAAGACGATGAAAAGATTTAGACATCTTGTTGGAAGAGAGTTAATGTGTTGGAAATATTTTAGTGACGGATTTTAACATATTATCTTAGGACATTATTTTTCCACACACTTGACAAACTATTTAACTCTCGTTTCTAAATGGGTTACTACACTCAAAATAATCTACAAGATGTTTATGTAACACTTGTAAATATAGTGATCTATGCCTATATGCAATGCACAAACTAGTAACATACAAATAGCATACATGGAAAATGTGTTTAGATATATAATTAGCTCAATTACAAATAGTAATGATTACTTATTAATATCTATTAACAGAGTTGAAGCAAAAGTTAAACACACATAATCATCTAGCATACACATAAGGATATTCGTCGTCGTTTTGTGTATTAGATATAACGATGTATACATAGCTTGATTTTATTTGAAAACAAAAATAGTTTCCTCCCTATTTTAAAAATTAATCAATATCAATGTTTTCAAGGATAAATTGACTAGTAATGCTCAACTTGAAAGAAAAGATAAACTACAAGTTTTACGTCAAACCGAAACATATAGTTTTGACCACTATATTCTATTTTGCATTTTTGACTCACTTAAGTTTAGAATAAAGACTTGGAAGTATTTTTAAATGAAACTAGATCGATTATCTTAGAAATGGCGGGTGGCACGACTTCTACGGACTTACGGTTGATTTTATATGATTTTTTGAAGTTAGCAAAAAACTAGCGAAACAAACAGGTGGCCCCCATAAAGGTGACGGCCCCCAGATATATTTGGGGGCCGCCCGAACATTTATGGGACCGCCACCAGTGACCCCAAAACACGTTTTTTTGTTCAAAATCATTTTGTAACTTAACTGTAGAACATAGGACTTTAAAAAGTTGTTCCAGCACATAAATTTCGTGTTTTAGACATCATTTCTACTCTTACAACTTAGACAAACATAAGTTGACACTTCCAAGTTCTTTTGAGAAAATTATTCTTCAAGCTAGTATACGAAGTATATTTAATAACAAAACTAGTACGAATCAAACAACAAAACACTTTCCATATTTAGTCCCCCTTCATGGGTAATTTGATACATGGATCGTACTCTATTTTAAAAACCATTTGTTTTGAAAACTAGAGCGACGTGGCTCTGATACCAATTGTGGAAACCGTAGAGGGGGGTGAATACGTTTCCATTAAAAACTTTAAGATCAAAGATTACATCACTCTTCTACCGGTGGTCCCATATATATATGGGGGCCGCAAAGTATATCAGGGGGTCGCTTGAGTTATGGGACAGCCACCAGAAGAGGTTTTCAGACTAGATCTTTTGTATCAATTACCCGATCAAGTTTGACGCAATATGAGAAGTGGCGATAATAGGTTTACAATAGCTAACGCATATTCTAACAATATAACCACATTCACAATATATAGCACAAAGAGCTACACAACCTTAACTAACAAGATCTACACAACCATTCACACAATCATGAGCACAATGCAAGTTTAAAAGTAAAGCGGTAAATGTAAAGAAATAAGTAAAGCGAAAGGTAAAAGAAAATGCAAACCGACACGATGATTTATAGTGGTTCGGTCACGAAGCTCCTCTTCGCCCTACTCCACTCCTCGAGTATCCAACTCGCGAGTTACTTCACTAATCAACAAGCTCCCTTTCGGCAGAGAAAACCTTATACCCATGCTTACATTATTTTCCGACACTAAGCTAGATGTCGAGTCCTTCTTCGGGTACAACCAAACCCGTTATGTTTTATGGCCCAACATAACAAACCTTGTGTTTTATGGCCTAAACACATAAACCGCGTCGCTTACATTATTTTTCGACACTAAGCTAAATGTCGAGTCCTAATCTTAGCTAGAACCAATCTACCACTTCACCAATGTATTTTAAGGCCTAAAATACTAACCAACCCACAATCAACTCAAGTTTGACACAATATGAGAAGTGGCGATAATAGGTTTACAATAGCTAACGCATATTCTAACAATCAGTGTTGCAAAAATCTGCCTAGGCGGCCGATTAACGCCTTGATTTTTACTAATCGGACTAAAAAATGGGTCTGGTAAAAAATCGGATAAAAATCGGTCAAAAATCGGATTAATCGGTCAAAATCGGAAAAAATAATGAAAATTTCGGATCACTTGAAATATTTTATGTTTTGAACTTTGAAATACCATGCTTATCTTATACATATTATATCTAAAATTATAATTTTGTATATAAAAATCCAATCCGATTAATCCCCGCATAACCGATTAATCGCTAGGCGCTACACGACCGCTCCGGGAGCGCCTAGCGATTTTTGCAACCTTGCTAACAATATAACCACATTCACAATATGGCACAAAGAGCTACACAACCTTAACTAACAAGATCTACACAACCATTCACACAATCATGAGCACAATGCAAGTATAAAAGTAAAGCGGTAAATGTAAAGAAATAAGTAAAGTGAAAGGTAAAAGAAAATGCAAACCGACACGGTGATTTATAGTGGTTCGGTCACAAAGCTCCTCTTCGCCCTACTCCACTCCTCGAGTATCCAACTCGAGAGTTACTTCACTAATCAACAAGCTCCCTTTCGGCGGAGAAAACCTTATACTCATGCTTACATTATTTTCCGACACTAAGCTAGATGTCAAGTCCTTCTTCGGGTACAACCAAACCCGTTATGTTTTATGGCCCAACATAACAAACCTTGTGTTTTATGGCCTAAACACATAAACCGCGTCGCTTACATTATTTTCCGACACTAAGCTAAATGTCGAGTCCTAATCTTAGCTAGAACCAATCTACCACTTCACCAATGTATTTTAAGGCCTAAAATACTAACCAACCCACAATCAACCCATCCAAATATATACATCATTTGGATCTACACACTACTAAAGATTGGAAGACATTGACTCGATCTATATGTAACAAATGTTACAAATGGACTAACTAGACTACATAACTTCGGATCTTGAAGATGACCGAAGTTCTTCTCTTGCACTTGAGGGAAGAAGGAAAGAGTAGAAGATTGGATCACATTTAAACAAGATTAAACAAGTTAAATGATCAAAGATTTAGTGAGATCTAGAGAGAGAAAGAACTGAGAGAAATTCGTGCAAAAGGGTTGTGAAATCAGTTGGAGATGACCCACTATTTATAGGAGCTGAAAGCTGACAGTCTGGCAACGGCGGTCCCGGCGGTCCCTTATATATAAGGGGGCCGCCAGGCCTATAAGGGGGCCGCCGCCTAGACTCCGCTCCTTTTTTTGTCTTTTTGTGGGGAAGGTTGTATCTGGTATAGAAGCTTCCATTTTGGGGGGAAAACCAGATTTCAAATTTTATATTTAAATAAAACATTTCTTTTATTAAAAAGTATTTTGTGTTTGTTTATTTTTGAAAAATACTTTTGTAGAAATGTAATGGTTAAGAAAAAAATATTTTTCTTTGATCATCCTACAAGTTTAATTTGTTTGTACATACCTTATGTGATTTACATCGGGTGCAAACAAATGTCGGTGTTGATGCAGACTTGAGACATAAAGTGTTGTTGATATGTATGCATTGATGATTTGTGATTACGTGTAACTTGCGTACTTTACGTTATGTATTACTGGTTACATGTTTTTTATCACCAAAACATAAAGAGATCGTATAGATTAAATATCGTAATATTTGCACTAACAAAGAAGGCAAACTCTTGTTTAGTTCCTCACGAATATGCATTAAGCATTGGGGAGTGATTAGTTTAAAAAAATATTAAAAAACTATGATTGTTAATTAGGACAATACGATAGAAGTCTATATATAATTAACTTTTTTTATGTGTATAAAGATATTCGGTTTTTTTGATTTGGTTTGGTTTTATTTTTGTCAAATCATAACCAAACCGAACACCACTTGAATACTTCAGTTCGGTTTCAAACTAGACCATACACCAATCAAAATTTTTAGTTCGGTTCTATTCGGTTTTGGTCTGGCTTCTTTTTTGATTTGTTTGATGTCAAATCAAACACTAAACACCCTAATTTTGACCCTTAAAATCATGCAAATATGTCTGGTTATTGCACTAGATCATTTCTTTTAGTGTTATAAGTACTTGAGAAGCACTTTGAAGGAATACACGTAACTTGGGCTTGATTTAAAGAAGAAATGAAAGAAAAAGAAAAGTTTTAGCTTCGTGACCACCTTTCTGACGCCTTCACTAAATGTGCTCAAAAAGTGTTAAAAACAAATCAATTCTAACGACTAAGTAAATCCCGACAGCCAAGTTGATGGTGTCAAAACCATCAAGGGATGTCATGATCTTTTGTGACGCCGTCAGAATGAGGCGGTGGAAGTTAACCCTAGAAGTCAACGGAGAGGTGACGGCGTCAGGATTATAACCTTACGTCGCCAAAATGATTTTTCTATATATATTCTTGCATTATTCTCATAAAATCGTGTGGAACTTTGGAGAGTCTTTGACAGATCATACTTAGACGAATTTTAGGGCTTTTTATGCCCTTGATACATCATATACTCACATGTATCATTGAGTTAAGTTATTCACTTCTTAATCATTCAATTATGATGTCTTTTAATTGTTTAATTTATAGCTTTTCTTTGCTTATTTTTAACATGTTAAGCTAAATTAAATTAGTATTTGCCTAGGATTGCATTAAACCTAGTTATAATACTTTATTTATTGTTTTTTGCTAATGGTGTGCACGTTAGGTAGTAGAAAACTAGTTAAACATCATACCTTAGCCAGACGTCTACTAAGACGTGACTAATTAATGAACACTACATCTTAGGTAGTTAATTTAGGCGGGATTTTATTGGATGTGGTTTAACTATTAGGTAGGTAGATATCCGATAGGCGTAGCTTACTTAGGTGATCACGTAGACGCGGCCCTGGCCAAACGGTAACCGAATTAGGGAATACTTCACATTACACTAATAAGGGAGTGACAACGCGATAGATTAGATAGAGTAACTAGGGAGTTGTGCATTCTAAGTGAACATGTTTGTTTACCTATACGAGTTCCCACCACTTTTACATTTCTTGCATAATTAGGAGTAGCTTTAAATTAGTTAAAAACCCCTCTCTCAAACATATTGATTTAATTGCTTTCTAAAAAAACATAAAAACACAAAAATACTCTTCCCTCAACCCTTAGACCTTAGTGACATACATTTCGAGCCTACCGCACTATTCCCCTAGAGAACAATTAACCCCCGGAGTCTTGCCTATACTACACTACAATGGCTAGTTACTCTGCCTAGGAGGGTTGTAAAACTTTTGCGTTTACAACAATCCACATCAAGTTTTTGGCGTCGCTGCCGGGAGATAGTCTAGGTTTCAGATTCTATTTAGCTTAGGTCTACTCATCAGATTCCTATCAAGTGAGATTTAAATATCTTGTCTTTAGCTTTCTCATAGTCCATTTTGATTTACACGCGTTAATCGTAACTGCTCTAGTAAATTCTACTACCTTTGACCCGTAGCGCCGTTAAGAACCACTCGGAGCCATTGAGGAAGCCGATGAGAGAAATGTTGGCAAGTAAGAAAAGTTGTTCGCCTTCCTAATCGCGTTTTGACATCGCTTAACTTAGTCGGAATGGAAATCTCCTTCGATGACGGTACCCTTATCCATTCCCAACCCAAAACCCAATGAAGAACCCAAATCAAATCCCTCGGCCAAGAGCATTCAAGATCATTCCTCCCCTAACTTATTCAGTTTTCTAAACCCAATTGTATTTTTATAAGGAACCAACAAATAAAGTGTTAGACGCTCAAGATATCTGGTTAATCCAGGCGCGTGTACATTTCAGGGCTTACGCACTAAAAATCCCATCAACAACATAAAAGAATTCTTAAGCATAGTGGACAACATTCAAGCAGACATCGCCACTTAGAACGCCTATAGAAAAGGAGCCCATTACGGACTCCTTGATTCAATTTTGAGACTTGATCCAACAAGCTCCCCATCATGGCATAAGGAAATGGTTGTTGGTCCACACCTTTTATGACAACATATCTCACGATGAACGAAGGAGGCTCGACCGTTCCATACAAAATCGATTTATGAATCTTAGTGCAGACGAGGGATGGAACCGTATTGAGGAGTATGTTCAATACCAAGATGAAACTTGGGAGGAACCATCTCTGATTATGAACATATCTCCCATCTCAAAAATCATAAAGCCCACCTTTGAAGGACGTTTGAAAGCCGTTCGCGAAAAACTCGCTTGAAGAAGTGTTACAAGTTATTAGAGATTTAGTCAACGAGGAAACTCATCTAAGTCTTAAAACCGATTTAGTGGAACACATTTGGCGTCAAACAAACGAACACTAATTTGTAGTTTCGTTTTATTTGAATTTTTATGTTAGTGTTTCTGGTTTGAGTTATTAATGTAATGTTTTTAATTATTGATGAAAACTTAATTTTAGTGTTTAAAAAAATGAAAATGAAAAAAAACAGTTCTCTCGGTCTCCTTATTACACTAAGTTGGTCATGAAGAAAGTTATAGAGAAAGAAATCTGAATTAACGCTGATGTGACAGTGGTGACCATGGTCTTGTGTAGACACCATTACACTTAGTCTAAAAGATCAGAAATTTACAATAACAAAATAAAAAATGTGTTTAAGCAAGCATAGTCGCACATTCTAAGAAAAGATTGATATAGATCACAAATTTTCTAAATATCTAATGAACAAATCTTGATCATTCATTTTTCATCAAACAAAAAAACCCACTTTCATCATTTAAAGAAAAATAAATATCTCACAAACAGTTAATCGTTACGCGGAACGAATCATACCATCGCGAAGAGAATTAAACCATTTTTTCTTTATATACTTTCGACAAACTTTTTTTTCGAGTATTTTAGCGTTGAAATTTACGCCCTTAAATATCACATGCGATTTATAAAGTGCAAGTTCATTTGCTATCTATCACACGTGACTTTTAAAAGAACAAATCACACGTGATTTTTCACAGGGTAAATTTCAGCATTAAAAAAACTCGAAAAAAAAGTTTGACGAAAGTATATCAAAATGGCCATTTACTGAAAGATACAAAAATTTTCGTTAAGCACGATATATTTTTTGTCACTTAACGATTTATCATTTACAAAATATTTTATTTTTGAAAAAAGATTAAAAATGAGTCTTTTTGTTTTAATAAAAATGAATTATTATGATTTGTTCATAGGTTCTTAAAAAAACGGTACTACTACTATACCCCCTGACCTACCATATTTTGTAATTCCAACAACCTTCACCCATTTGTCTCTCGTTTTATAGTACAACACAGTTTTTTATCGGTTTCTGTTCCGTATTTTTTGTCAATTTAATACTTTTGACTTGTTAAACTTTATATTTTTTGTTTCGTACTTTCCGTTTCACAATTTTATAATATAAACAAAATTATAAAAAAAACAAAGAGGGACAAAAAATGGTGTTTTAGAAGGGTACTATCTATGTTGATCTTATCACAAACAATCCTTTACGTGTCATTCTTGTTAAAATAATACTACTTATGTCTCATATTTATTCTTCAGTTTTGACTTTTTAAGTTTTTTTGTCAACTTTGACATTAAATATTTTTATTTGTATTATATAATATTTGATGAAAATTATACGAATGAAAAATACATTTAAAACTCAATCTATTCATATATTATGCATCAAATATTAAATAGTACAAACACAAATATATTCAATGTCAAAGTTGACAATGAAAGACTCAGAATGTTAGAATTAGGAAATAAATATGAGTCGGAGGTAGTACTCCGTAATAGCAAGTACCAAGTGTTGTCTAAAATAATTAACAAGTTAATTAACGGTGAGCTAAGGCGTGTTTGGCAAGTGTGTATTCGACATCATTTTATATTATAAATAATTGAATCCTTATTATTTATTGTTGAGTCCTAATAACTTTAAATCTTGATTAAATTGGGTGAGTAGAGTAAAGGATTAAACAATGAGTTTAAATGTTATAAAAGATTGAGTCCTCATTATTTAATGTTGAGTCCTAATGACTTCAAGTCTTGATTAAATGAGGTAAGTAGAGTAAAGGATAAAACGCATGAGTTTAAATGTATGTGTTCGTATATGTGACCGTTAGGATATGGCCGCTAGGAAGACATTCCTAGCGGCCTAATTATTGTCGAACATATTAAAAGACTGTTAAAATACTCGAACCTCACAAATGAATAAGACAAAGACATCGGGAAGACCAAAGGATCACAAGACACAATATACACTATTATCTACTGGATAATAGGATGCCCTCTGTCCTAGAACAGTCAACCCAGGAATTAAGGGCCTTTGTTTACTAAGCATGTTACCTAGCTGACAAAAGCAATATAGCTCGGCTAACCATCTCCCAAGATGTCAGGAACAATATATCTCAACAGTACTTTGAGTAGTATAAATACTCAGCGCATTCAATGCAAAGAATAACTCTCTCACATATTTATTACACTCAGTATAATAACCATTGGGCATACTTTACCAAATATCTTACTCTCACATCGGAGCTTGGTCTTGGGATAAAACCCAAGACGAGGCTAACGCGTATTTTCTTATCGACATGATTGCTGAAGCTTGGAATCCCATAAAGGACGGACGACATCCTTCCTAGCGGATCTTTGCATCAACAAATTGGCGCCATCCGTGGGAGCCTCAACAAATCAGCCAAACTAGTAAAAACATTGTAATGGCAGGTCCAGAATCATCAACACCACCACCTGTGAACCAAACACCACTCCCTCCACTTCCCGGATCCTAAACTAGCAGAAGGGCAAAGTGTTTTCAAAGGGAATATCAGCTCTCAATTCTGTTATGTAAAGACCAGGCGGGTTTCGTGCTCAATCAAAACCAAGACTTCTGGACTTCAACGACGAAGTCAGTGACGAAGATGAAATAGTAATCGTTAAAAAGAACAAAGAAAAAGAAACACCAGCTGACGATGATTTAAGCAAACCGTTCAAAGCAGCTTCAAAATGCCCATTCACCAAAAGAATCATCATTTCAACCCCCCCCCCCCCCCCCCAACACCACACCATACGAATGCCCACAAAATGCAAAAATATATGATGGGATGAGAGATCAGCGGATCACATCACGTTTCATAGGAAGGGGAAATTTAGCTGAATGGCATTGCCAGTTTGGTGTAGGATGTCCATCAAACCTTAGTCGGCAGACATCAAGAGCATGTTTGATATTTGCCATCGGGAGTAGTTATTCGACAGTTGGGATGACCTGAAGAAATGCTTTTAAACAAGTTTAGGATGCTCAAAGCTTGTGGATAAAGGACCCAACAGATATAACAAAATTTGCTCAAGAGAGCAAATGAGACTGTTAACTAACTTTAGAGAAAGGTGGGTAAGTGAGTCGAATGCCATTCCTAATGTCTCGGAACTCATGCGAATTTCATCTTTCATGAGTTCGCACAAATGCCCAGAATTATCAAAACGATTCTTGACAGCAATACCAAAACTCGTTCGATGATAAATGCTAAGAGAGTGACGATTATGTATCGCGTCTGAAGAAGCATTTGAAATAAAGAGTTACCTTAAGGAGGATTTTTCAGAATGAAAAGAAGTTGTGGGACAAGTGGACGCAAAGGAATGACCGTCCACATTGGCGTGGTGATACGGAGGAGGACGCCAGTCGACAGACCATAGACCATCTCACTGGGCTCAGGAGCATCATACACTTATGCGCCTCCCTCCGTGGACAAATGAATTCCGACGGCCCAAGGAGAAAAACAAAGTAATTCTAACTTTAGGCTCATTGATAAGTACACCAGCAGAAGAAGTTGTAGCTACGAACAACCATTTAAAACTTTCCTATCAACAGCACCGTTAGTAGGAATACCTAGCAAAGAAAACATCCATAAGTTCTGTGACTACCATAATGAAAAAGGACATAGCACAAATGACTGTTTCATTCTAAAAAAGCAATTAGAAGTAGCTTTAGAAACAGGAAAATTAAATCATTTGATAAAAGATGTTAGACAAAGGGAAAGAAAGGGCAAAAAACATAACGACAAGAAATGCCATGATAATCTGTACGAAACCATTATTTAGACCGGAAAAGAAAAACAACAATACAGATGAAAATAACTGGTTGTATGATTCGATACATTCCACCATGTACCAGCTAGAGATTTGTCAGAAGAAGCCTTGGTTATGGAAGCGGAAATAGAAGGATACCTGGTTAGGAGAATACACATTGATGAAGGGGCATCAGTTGAAATCATGTATGAACATTGTTTCAATATGCTCCACCCAAAAATAAAAGCAAGGCTGGCAGAAACACAAACAACAGTATCAGGGTTTTCAGGAGAAAGGGTGAAACTGTTAGGGAAGATTCAACTAGATGTATGCTGCGGGGGTGCCTGACACTGCCGATGGGCATATGATGAGGTTTCTGTCATACCTGCCCCTCCCATACAACATCATTTTGGAAGTCCAACCCTTAAGCAGTTATTAAGAGCTAATCCTTCTACTATACATGGGATGCATGAATTCCCAACACGAATTGGGAATGCGATGTCCTTTCACAAACACCACAATCCTGGAATGTGAAGGGAGAAACAAACAAGCACGATGAGAAAGTAAAATGACAGTGAAGAGTGGAATGATGGGAAAATCCTAGCCCAAAGGTACTGTGTTGGTCAATCCGTTTACCCGGAATAGTGGTAAAGATAGGAAAAAATCCTCTCCCCAAAAGGGATCTACACAGCTCTAAAATCTGGTTAAGAAAACAAGACGTATTTTTGCTTGGGGAACAGCGACATAGACGGGAGTACCTAAGTTTATTATTAAACATTCATTAAATGTTTAGATTACCGGCAGACAAGCCGGGGTCGCCCAGGAAGCGAAGAGTATTTCTTCTACGGAAAAAGAGGCAAGTAATAACAATGTGAGTATATGAGGGGTGAAGGAGGAAATTGTTAGGCGGGGTGAAATTACCCACCGTCGGATTGAAATCCAGTTGTGGTTACTATAAAAACCAGACGGAATCGAGTTGGCGAATGTGTATTGACTTCCAATTCAAAAATCTCAACTCATCATGCCCAAAAGATTACTATCCCCTACCCGAGATAGATAGCAAGATAGAAGCAGTCATGGGTTACCCACTTAAATGTTTTCTAGATGCATACAAGGGGTACCATCAAGTGCAGATTTCAGAAGAAGATGAGGAAAAGACCGCCTTCTATACAGACCAAGGCACCTTTTGTTATAAAAAGATACCGTCCGGACTGAAAAATACAGGGGCCACATACCAACGCCTGGTGGATGAGGCGTTTGATAAGCAGATAGGCCAGAACCTGGAAGTTTATGTGGACGATATGGTGATAAAAAGCAAGGCTGAGAAAGACATGCTGGCAGACGTAGCAGAGACGTTTGATAACCATAGACGAATAAACATGAAACTAAACCCAAAGAAATGCTCATTCGGTGTAGAAGAAGGAAAATTCTTGGGCTATATGGTCACTTCAGAAGGTATTCGAGCAAATCCAGCAAAGACAAGAGACATAGCGGAAATGAAGTCACCTAGAACGTGGGGGGAAATGCAAAGCCTAGCTGGAAAACTAGCAGCACTAAACCGGTAAGAGCAAAAACAGCAAAACGACAAGGAACGAAAAGACAAGAACCAGAGTGAAGATAGAAGCAATTCAAAGCGGGTCAAGCCTACAACAAGGAAAGAAAGTAAAAGCTTCAATTATCAAGTTGCCAAGGCTTTAATAATGTTCAAGTTTTCAAAGTCAAGGTTCATTTGGCTGTTTAAAAAGGTCAAAGGACCAAAGCTATTAAAGCATGGAAATTGGTTACTAAAGGGGAATAAAGGAGATCGAAAACTACAAGGGCCAAAGTTGACAAGTTCGAAAGTTCATTTTGCACTACAAAAGGAGAATGAAACGCAAGGGCTAGTTATGCAATATCTTTAAAGTTTCAAACACAAACACGCGGCTTAAAATTTCTATAACCGCTCCTAACAAACTTTCCCGCCCAATCTCGTAAAAACCCAAAACCACTCCAAATCACTCCCCCGTTTCCCCCACTTCACCACCTCGTATTTACACCACCTCCACGTCATTTCTATGACGTGGCAACCCCTAATTGGTCCGAACACCTCATGATTTGGATCCAACGGCTTACATTCAAACGATTAAGATCCAAGGGCTAGAAATGAGTCAAGTTTTCATTCTCTCAACATCTCTCTCTATAAATAGAAGCTCAAGCATTCAGAGTTGGAGTTAGTTAATTTTTAGTTAGTTAATTTTTCAGTTTCCCTTGTAATTTTCCTTTTTAAGCTTTTGTTTACTATTCATCGTTTTCAATTAAGCTCAAACTTTTAAATTCAGTTGTATTACCTGTTTCTTCACTTGTACTCTTCATTAATAAGCAATAAAGACATTTGAATTGAGTTTGTGTTTAAGATTTCATGTAATAAGCTTTTTCTAGCTTATAAGCTTGTAATAAGCTCAAATTAGCTTATACTATTTTCTCTTGTTCTAAAGTGTTTTAATATCACTTAAAGCTTTTTAATACTTAATTTGTCTCTTATTGTTCAAAGTTATCCATTTTAGTTCAAGTTGATTCAAATTTGGAAGTTTATGAAAGAATAAGCTCAAATCAGCTTATTGAGCTTAAAGCTTTTTGGTTTAGAGGCAAGGTGCCACATTAGGTTTGTGTTTTTAAGCCACTCACTCAACAAGAGTGGCTAGTTCTGAGACTACTTAAAACTCAGGTTTCAAATTCTAAATTTCATTTCAGCCTTTACATTTAGCTTATTTCATGGAGATTATTCTTTTGTGAGTGCTTAATCCTATTAAATAGTGTTTAGTTAGTTTAGATATCCAAAAATTTCAAGTTGTTGTAGCTAGAATTACTTAAGTTCTCATTTAGCTTGTAATTCTGTCAAAATAAGTAAGTAGCTAGCTGAGAAATTAGCTTATTCTTCTTAATAAGCTAGGACTTTTAGTGCTTAAATAGTTCAATTAGGTTAGTAGAAGATAGAGTAGATATAAGGTTTTGTCAGTTTTAGGTTTAAAATAGATTCTAAATAAGTTTTAGCTTAGGCAGTGAATATTAACTAGTGTTTGGGTAAAGGCTTGTTTGACCTTTAAAAGTCAACAAGTCAGTATCAAAATACTTTTTTTATGAAAAATTGTCTGTGTTTAGTCATATAATCAAAGTTTTTTTAAAGTCGTTCTTTTTTTTTTTTTTTTTTTTCAAACCCTTTTTATTTTTTCTTTTTTTTTAAGAATTAGTTTGTAGAAATTCAAAGTTTAGAGCTCAAAAGTTAGTTCTCAGTAGCACTAGGGCAGTTTTAAGAAAAAAAGTTTTAGTGTTAAGTTTTTCAAGAGCATTTTAGAGTCAGGCTTGGTTAATGTAGGTTTATATACATGTAATGAGTTAGTTCATGAGTTTTAAGTGGAAATTTAGCATGCACATAGTTTCTTACCAAGTACATCAGCAAAACGAACATGTACTACTCAGTTTTTTAGTACTGTGTGTCATCCCTTCTATAGTTAGATTTAGTTCTTATACGCTAGAGTTTAGAAATTAGTTTTTAATCATCTTCATAGTATTCCATTAGTTCTTTAAAAGTCATCATTTAGGTTTCATTTTTAAGCTTTTTAACTAGCTCAAATTTTCCTGCAAAAGTAGCTTTAACAACAGCTTAGATTTTCAGCATTATCTCCTTTGATTTCTAAGTTTTAATTGTTTTTATCAAAATCCTTTTAGCTAGATGTACTCAATAATCATAGGAGAGCTTATTTCCAAAATATTAGCTTCTAAGATTTAGAATTAAGCTAGTTAGCTTATTAGGGATAGCTTATAAACAGTCAAAAAGCTTAAACTTGCACTTTTTAATATCAAATTTCTTGTTATTCTTGTTAAATCTTAGCTTATTTCTTTCTAGATATTCCTAGTACACATCTTAGACTTCATATAGCTTCTTTTAGTTTTCATTTTCATTAAGGAATAAGCTAGGAATAAGCCAAAAAACTATAGAAGTTAGGAAAAGCTTCGTTATGTTGTGCAGATCAAAATGCTTTTTTTCTAGCTTATTTTTTTTTTTTTAGTGATAAATAGTCATCGTGCTTTTGTTAAAGTTGTAGAGTATAAGCCCAAGTACAACTTTGTAGTTTTAAGTTTTTGCTTATTTTCATTTTTTTAGATAAGCCAAAATAAGCATAATCGTAGGGTTTGTTTGGTATATTTTCAATAGTTCAAGGTTACCCGTTCTCATTGAAGTGTAAATTCCTTTTAGTTTTCCCGCCTACCCTTTACTTTCATTCTTTTCACTTTCTACCCTGTTCTTTTTAGTTTAATAAAATAGATTTAATATTTTCAAAATTAGTTTAAATAAAATTAGGTTTTAGTTTTTAATTGGCAAAATTAGGGTTCAATTAGTTTATAAAATTTGGGCAAATTTCTATCATTTCATTTCTGCACCTTTTTAGTAAATAAAAAGCATTTTTCTTTATTTTTCCAGTTAAATTTGTATTTTCTAGGAATTAAAATAGATGTTTAGTAATTTCTTTTTCTTAAATAATTCATAGAAAATGGAAAAATAGTTGAAAAAATCTAATTCTTTTTGTAATAATTTTCTTTTTCAGTCTAGTATTTTTGAAAAATAAAAGTAGAATTTTAGTGATAATTTTTAGAAAAAGTTTATTTTTGTTAATTCATTTTCCTTTAAAAAATCATAAAAAAATTCAAAAATAGTTAAAACAAAAAATTCTCTCTTTTTCTTAAAATTTTTTTTTAAATTGTTGATTTTTTAGGTATAAAAATTTGTTAAAAGTAATGCCTTCAGATTTTAAATTTCAGTTTTAGCCTCACGTTTTTTACTTTTCGTGTATTAAAAATCGTGCTCGTTAATTGTTTTTGTTTGTGCTATTAATTCGTAGTTTAAATCCAAAGTTCAAAAATCTTTATCATTCTTAAATGAATCCGACTTATTCGAATCTCAAATTCAACGACTTCGTTGGGATACGAACCTGAGAAGAATACTTCCGGTTAAAAAATATACGTATTGTGTTTTTTAAGTGGAATTTTATCCTTCTATTTCTTGTTTGAGAAGTAATTTGGAAAGAATTTTCACTAGATTAATACTATATATTATAATATTATATATATATATATATATATATATATATATATATATATATATAAATTTGACTAGTGCTTATACACGCAACCAAATTTTGACGCCGTTGCCGGGGATTTCGTGAACGATTTTTGAGGGTATTCGTTGAAGTAAAGTCGAGAAGATCCTTTCCACCAGGAAAGTTATTTCTAGTATATAAATCAAAAACACAAAAAATTTCAAAAATATAAAAAGTACAAAAATATATTTTATTTTTTTTCTATTATAAATAAAAACGATAAAAGATAAATCCAAAATATAAAAACATTCCTTTTAAAAAAGAGAGAATCAACAATAATATAATACTCTTAAATGAGTATTATCATAATATCATCGCAACAAAAGATCAAAACACTCCCATTTTTGACACTCGCCAGGTACGGCTCACCTCTAGTTGGCTTATTCATTAAAGAGAGTAGGCAGGCCGGGTCTTCGGATCGCCTCAAGGGACAAAGGGTTATTCTAAAAGAGCCGCGCTCTTACCCTTTTCTCCGCTCTTCTTTGTGAGTTAGTTGGTTAGAGAGCTACTGTGACGTGAGTAGATCTTTTGGTTGAGTTCTTTCTCGATTATTTTTCCATTCTTAGAATTTTAAGCCTTTAATAAATAAAAATTATAAAAATTAAAAATTAAAAATTAAAAAAAAAATCATAAAATCCAAAAATATTCTTCGTTATCCTCTTATTCTAATAATTCTTCTTCTCAACCCCTCTATATTTTGATTCTTTATTATGTCGACATACGGGTTTTATCCTTGTTTTCAATGCGGAAGGACAAACGAATTCCCCGCATGCCCGTGTTTCGCACTTGTGCGAGGTGTTGGTTCAAACCTTGTTAATGGAGATTGCTTCAATTGTAGTACTTATTCAAGTGGGCTAACAATGATTTCCTATCTTTTATTAACCACACCCACACTTTTGGATTATTCTCTGTCATGTTGGTGAGGGAATACACCACCTGATTTACAAGATATTTCGTGTGTTGCTTTTGTGTTCGTATTGCCGTGTTCTCACGAAGACTCTTGTTGTATCATTGTGGTGCGAACGTTATCCCTTTGGGTGACATGTGGAGGGTATCATATGGATCCACGAATGTTTCCAATCTACAAAAATGATTGAATTTGAAGAAGAGTTGAAACGCACATAAGAATAAGAGGATCAGAATTTCTGGTTACATTTAAAGAACTTTGTGATAGTGTTGTTAAAAACGCAAGAGAAGAGAAAAGAGCGAAGCGCTAAAGAAAAAGAGGCCGATGAGTTAGGAAGCTGAACGTAAAAAGAAAGAATGTTTAAAAATCAAATTCTCTTTCTAAAGCTTCTCTCGCTCGAGGCGATCCTCGCATAGATCCATCATTAAAAGGCTTTTAAAGTGTTTTGGTAAGACAATTTTCATTAGGAGAAAATGCAAAGAATTCCGAGGAATCTGCTTGTCTTAAAACATGGGGGATTGAGCATCTTATACACACAAAAAGATTCACGGGAATTAGTGTGAAGTATCATATCCCAACCCCAAGAGAGCTAGACGTTATTCCCGATGAGTATTACGATGAGGACTATCAAAAACGTTTTGATGAATTGGTGAAAGATTTTTTAAGTCCTACTTCCATTTATGATAACACTTCCATTGGATATTTGGGGACAATTGGAATTAAGGAAATTGATACTCCTATTACACCCGACATTCCCTTAAGGGAAGAGACCTAAGAATATTTTCTATGATGGTTCAATGGTAATGGGGAGGATATATATTTCATTAATGAGGATTTCAAAAGAAACCCGGGTTTACCGAGAAAATAATTGAAAAGTCTTTAAGTGAATCTTTTGTTTCAAGACATGTATGTTTGTCAACCAATTTCCGAACACCCCCCATGGTGTCCGGATTTTAGATACGTTTAACTCTTTAAAAATGGAGAAGTGCTTTGATGACCATCAAAAGGATTATTCGAAATCTAGTGTTCGAGATTCTTCTCAATCCCAAAGAGGTTTAACGATCTTTCTAATGGTGTAATTGAAGATTTTCAAAATGAGCTTAATAATGAAAAGAATTCAAATTCCGAAACCATTGCCGATTTGCCCATTAAGGATTCTTTTTTAATGGTGGATGAGGCAAATCAACATATCCTTCACGGAGTCAGACGAATAAAAAGTATAGTGGTTGAGATTCTTAATCCCTTATCCCAGAGGAGTCAACGATGCAAAGGAATGTGAGATTTCTATAAAGGGAAATTCAATGGAATCTATATTCAAGGTTTTGAAATATGTTTTTGACAAAACGTAGATTCTCAAGTTATGCGAGTCAATGTTTCCGAATGTGGAAAATAAATTTGAAGTCATTTAATGTTTTTCAAAATCCACTTTTTGAAACTCGATGAGGAATCATTACTTTGGAGAAAAGATGTCTTTTCAAAGGGTTATTTTAAATCAAGAGAAAATTAACGGATATTGTAAAACGGAGGAGATTTAAAGTTTTCGTTGATTTGCTTAATGAAACCCTCTCCCTCGGATGTTTCTAATGTTGAAAATGATTTTCAAGATAATAAGGAGGAGATTTGATATATCTTGTGATATGATTCCTCCGGGAATTGATACCGATGATGACTCGGAAGGGGACGTTCCTCCTTTTGAGGAACCACTTGACGATGTTCTCTTTCCCCTTCCCAAGGTCGATATTTTACCCATCGAGGTTGAGCCCGTAGAGGTCATGTTTAATGACTCACATACTTTTATGGGGAATATATTTCACAGTTGAACGGAAATTTCTTTTCCATGTCGATGATGTGTTCATTCTTCTAATGATGATGAACCTCTTGACCGGGAGGAGGTGAAAATGATGTTTTTGCTTAATAGGAGAACAAAACTATGATTTAACGTTTTCACAATCGAACATTTTTACCCCTTGTCACCTTCCCGAGGTTTTACCAACCATACTTACTCTACGGGAGAAGATAAAGTTTTTAAACCGGGTATTTTTGATAATGTGCTTACGAGGAAGAGTTTTTTAACTCTTGATGTTTTTGACCCACTCCACCCACCCTTAATAGACTTTCATGTTACCAAAGCATTGTCTGGGTTCACATTTTCTCTCTTGAAAATATTTTCTAAAAAGTTTTTTGAACCCGAGAACAAAAATGCTACGGTACATCTTTCGTCATTAGTTTGGGGAGGTTTCCACCTTTTGGAATTTCTTCACACCTATATTATCTCTCATCATGAACCTTGTTGTGTATGAGTCATGTAGTGGGACTCTTTTAATAACAAAGCGCTTCGTGGGAGGCACCCCATGCTTATCCTTTTTATCTTCTTTTTATTTTTATTTTTTTTCCCCAAGGACAAATCAATTCGGGGACGAGTATAGCTTGTACTCGGTTAATAAAAACTAAGCCGTTTAAAGATGTTTTTGAGCTAACAATGTAAATGATGAGAGGAGGCTTGTTCTCTTTCGTTCTTGTTGGTTGTTTGTGATGTTTGTCTAGGTTTTCCGGATTTTGGAAGATTCATGGTTCAATATTATGGAAGAACAAAGCAATGCCCACAATTTCCATTGATGGTTTCCAATCTTCTCTTCATAAAGTGGGAATATCTCTATATCTTGTCTTTATCGAAAACTACATCTTTTCTTTTGGCATGTCTTAATAAGAATTTTTGTTTGATTCCTTTTGGACCCCTATTTTTCATCAATACGATTGAGACATTGTTTCATTTTAGTTTGGGGAAGGACTATCTTCGATAGTGACTTGCATTTCACGCCAACCTTGTGTTGAACCTTTTCGAATTACCTTTTTGTGAAAAAAAAAGTAGAAAATTTTAAATTTTTGTTACAAATAGGAAGCTTAGATTGGGGGAAAAAGAAAAGAAGAAAGCAAAAACACCACTTTTTGTAATCGTTTGGTGAGAAATAGGAGTTAATTTTGATTGAACCAGGTGGAAAATGGCTAGCTAGTTCTGTAAACCATATTTTGTGGGCGCCAAGCTTCATAAATCTATTGCATTGGATTTTAAAATGTGAAGAACAGAGATGATGTAGTTAATATAAGTGTATTTGCCTTAAGCAAGGTTTATTGGAAAACATAAGCTTTCTATGAATGATTTGTGTCTTTTTACTCTCACAAGTTCTTATCAACACCTATCATACGTGCGCTTTTTATTTTACTAAGTCAACCAATGTCTTTAGAAAAAGTATTACATTTTGGAAAATAATTCATTTATTATGTAAGTAAGATTTTTGGTTTCAAATTTATAAGTTGATTTTCTAAAGGTGAAAATTTTTTCCTTTCACCACAAATATAATTATAAAATAGAATGCAATTAAGAATTTTAATGCAAAGCATTAATTTTTCGTGCCAATGAAGCATTCGCAAAAATAGAATAATAAAAGCTTTATATAGTTTTAATGTTGCGATCCATGTTGAGAGTGAGACTCGGTGGGGTCGAATATAAGGATTAAAACTATGTACGTGGATATCAAGGTTCGTAGGCATTCTCACTAGGAGGCGGCTAGGTGATGATTGCAACTAAGGGACTTGGATTCTAGGGCTTTGTTGGAAAAAGGTGTTATGTCGGCGATAACCACAAACGTTAGCAGCGGAGTGGTGGGGTTCGAACTAAGAACACCGGTTGTTGATTGCGATATCTATTTGGGCAGAAAGGCCTAAGTAGGGGTTCGAAACTGTAAGAACAACTTTTCCTATTTGAAAAAAATAATAATTTATAAGTATATGGAAAATAAATGAAATGGTTTAAAAAAATTTCATTTCTAAAAATCAATTTATAAGTTTAGTTTTCTACATTTATTTACTATAAGTCGAAGTTTATCTATGTATAATACATTTAAGCTCACAAAGTCTTATGCTGTAAAGCTTAGATAGATTTCAACGATAAATATAAATTGATCTATGGTTGAGTTGAAGAGGTGGCACACTTCTTAATATTAATTTTTTATTGGGAGTGAAAAAGTTTCACAAGTTTTGTCAAGTATAAGAGCTTAACCATTTGGACTATATGACAATGATCTTGTTAATAGTTTTGTTTTCGTCTAGTGAAAGTCAGGGAAGAGCATTTTGCTTTTGTGCCTCTATTAATCGGGAAGAAAGTTGCCTATTTCAAGAGTCAAAAGTTGCAAAGTTGCAATGATTGCCATTAATGTGTTTCCATGAGATAAAATGTTGAGAAAAAAGCTTAAGATGTTTAAAAGGTGATTCGTAAAAGGTGAAAACAAGGGCATTTTGAAAACTTGTAAGTTTACAAAGTGTACACTTGATAAAATTGCGTGAGGACACGGCAATCCTTTAGTTTGGGGAATTTTGATAAATGCTTAATTGTATACATTAAATACCCGGGATTTTGCCAAATAAAAGCCAAGAAAACATGCCAAAAGAATAGAATTATTTGTGTGTTAGGTGTCTCACGTGAGGAAAAGGATAATAAAATCAAAAAGAGCAAAAACAAGCCAAAACCGACAAGAAACGGAAAAGACAAGACAAGAGTGAAGAATAGAAGCCAATTCAAAGCGCGGATCAAGCTCGGACAACAAGGAAAGAAAGTCAAAGCTCAATTATCAAGTGCCAAGGATTAATAATGTCAAGTTTTCAAAGTTCAAGGTTTCATTTGGATGTTTAAAAAGTCAAAGGACCAAAGATATTAAAGATGGAAAGTTGGTTTATAAAGGGAAAAAGGAGATAGAAACTACAAGGGCCAAAGTTGACAAGTTCGAAAGTTCATTTTGCACTACAAAAGGAGAATGAAACGCAAGGGCTGGTTATGCAATATCTTCAAAGTTTCAAACACAAACACGCGGCTTAAAATTTCTATAACCGCTCCTAACAAACTTTCCCGCCCAATCTCGTAAAAACCCAAAACCACTCCAAATCACTCCCCCGTTTCCCCCACTTCACCACCTCGTATTTACACCACCTCCACGTCATTTCTATGACGTGGCAACCCCTAATTGGTCCGAACACCTCATGATTTGGATCCAACGGCTTACATTCAAACGATTAAGATCCAAGGGCTAGAAATGAGTCAAGTTTTCATTCTCTCATCATCTCTCTCTATAAATAGAAGCTCAAGCATTCAAGTGGGCGTTTAGTTTATTTTTTAGTTAGTTAATTTATCAGTTTCCCTTGTAATTTTCCTTTTTTAGCTTTTTGTTTAACTATCATCGTTCAATTAACCTCAAACTTTAAATTCAGTTGTATTTCTTGTTTCTTCACTGTACTCTTCATTAATATGCAATAGCAGACATTTTGAATTGAGTTTTTTTGTGTTTAAGATTTCATGTTAATAAGCTTTTTCTAGTTATAAGCTTTTGGTAAAATTTTTAAAAAGGCTTCAACTTAGCTTATGACTATTTTCTCTTGTTTCTAAAGTGTTTTAATATCACTTAAGCTTTTATAATGATTAGTCTTATTGTTCAAAGTTATACATTTTAGTTCAGTTGATTCAAATTTGGGATGTTTATTGGAAGAATAAGCTCAAATCAGCTTATTGAGCATAAAGCTTTTTGGTTTTAGAGGCAAGGTTGACACATTAGTCCTGTTGGTTTTTTAAGCCACTCACTCAACAAGAGTGGCTAGTTCTGAGACTACTTAAAACTCAGGTTTCAAATTCTAAATTTCATTTCAGCCTTTACATTTAGCTTATTTCATGGAGATTATTCTTTTGTGAGTGCTTAATCCTGTTACATAGTGCCTCACAACAAAATGTTTAGTTAGTTTAGATATCATAAATTTCAAGTTGTTGTAGCTTGGCATTACTTAAGTTCTCATTTAGCTTGTAATTCTGTCAAATTGTAGTAGCTAGCTGACGAAAATTAGCTTATTCTCTTAATAATCTAGGAAACTTTTATGTGCTTAACCTAGTTCAATTGAGTTAGTAGAAGATAGGTTGATATAGGTTTTGTCGTTTTAGGTTTAAAATAAGATTCTAAATAAAGTTTTAGCTTAGGCAGGTGATTATTACGATGTGTTTGGGTAAAGGCTTGTTTGACCTTTAAAAGTCAACAAGTCAGTATCAAAATACTTTATATAGTTGTGTTTAGTCATATAATCAAGTTTTAAAGTGGTTTTAAGAATTAGTTTGTAGAAATTCAAAGTTTAGAGCTTAAATAGTTCTCATTAGCACCAGGGCAGTTTTAAGAAAAAAGTTTTAGTGTTAAGTTTTTCAAGAGCATTTTAGAGTCAGGCTTGGTTAATGTAGGTTTATATACATGTAATGAGTTAGTTCATGAGTTTTTAAGTGGAAATTTAGCCTGCACATAGTTTCTTACCAAGTACATCAGCAAACAACAGTACTAACTCAGTTAGTACTGCTGTTGCTCATCCCTTTACTAGTTAGATTTTAGTTCTTTTAAGTAGAAGTTAGAAATTAGTTTTTAAGCATCTTCATAGTATTCCATTAGTACTTTAAAAGTCATCATTTATGTTTCATTTTTCAGCTTTTTAACTAGCTTAAATTTTCCTGCAAGAGTAGCTTCAACAACAGCTTAGATTTTCAGCATTTATCTCCTTTGATTTTTAAGTTTTAATTGTTTTTATCAAAAACCTTTTAGCTAGGTGTACTCAATAGTCATAGAATAGCTTATTTCCAATAAGTTAGCTTTTAGGATTTAGAAATAAGCTAGATAGCTTATTAGGTTTAGCTTAAAAACAATCAAAAAGCTTAAACTTGCACTTTTTAATATCAAATTTCTTGTTATTCTTGTTAACTCTTAGCTTATTTCTTTCTAGATATCCCTAGTACACTTCTTAGACTTCATATAGCTTCTTTTGGTTTTCATTTTCATTAAGGAATAAGCTAGAAATAAGCCAAAAACTATAAAAGATAGGAAAAGCTTAGTTACTGTTGTGCAGAACAAAATGCTTATTTTCTAGCTTATCTAGTGGATAAAAGTTCAAGTTGCTTTTGTTAAAGTTGTAGAGTATAAGCCCAAGTACAACTTTGTAGTTTTAAGTTTTTGCTTATTTTCATTTTTTAGATAAGCCAAAATAAGCATAATCGTAGGGTTTGTTTGGTACTTTTGCAAAAGTTAGAGGTTACCCGTTTTCATTAAAGTGTAAATTCCTTTTAGTTTTCCCGCTACCTTACTTTATTTTTTCATTTCTACCAGGTTCTTTTTAGTTTATTAAATAGATTTAATATTTTGAATATTAGTTTTAATCTACTATTTGGGTTTAGTTTTTAATTGGCAAAATTAGGGTTCAATTAGTTTATAAAATTTGGGCAAATTTATGTCATTTCATTTCTGCACCTTTTAAGTAGATAAAAAGCATTTTTCTTTATTTTTCCAGTTAAATTTGTAATTTCTAGGAATTAAAATAGATTTAGGTAATTTCTTTTTCTTAAATAAATCATAGAAAATAGAAAAATAGTTGAAAAAATCTAATTCTTTTTGTAATAATTTTCTTTTTCAGTCTAGTATTTTTGAAAAATAAAAGTAGAATTTTAGTGATAATTTTTAGAAAAAGTTTATTTTTGTTAATTCATTTTCCTTTAAAAAATCATAAAAAATTCAAAAATAGTTAAAAAATTCTAATTCTTTTTCCTAAAATTTTCTTTTTAAATTTGTGATTTTTAGGTATAAAATTTGTTAAAAGTAGTGCCTTAGATTTTAAATTTCAGTTTTAGCTCACGTTTTTACTTTTCGTGTATTAAAATTTCGTGCTCGTTAATTGTTTTTAGTTTGTGCTATTAAATTCGTAGTTTAATCCAAAGTTCAAAAATCCTTTATCATTCTTAACTCGAATCCGAATTATTCCCGAATCTCAATTCACGACTTCGTTGGGATACGACCTGAGAAGAAATACTTCCCGGTTAAAAATATACGTATTGTGTTTTCTTAAGTGAGATTTTATCCTTTTATTTCTCTTGTTTGAGAAGTAATTTGGAAAGAATTTTCACGAGATTAATACTATATATATATATATTTGACTAGTGCTTATACACGCAACCATTGGGCTATATGGTCACTTCATAGGGTATTCGAGCAAATCCAGCAAAGACAAAAGACATAGCTGAAATGAAGTCACCTAGAACGTGGGGGGAGATGCAAAGCTTGGCCGGAAGACTGGCAGCACTAAACCGGTTCCTAGCCCGATCAGCCGAAAAGTCATTACCTTTCTTTGAAACATTGAAAAATATCACCAAAGAAAACAAAGAAGATTACAGGTGGACCGAAGAGGCAGAAAAAGCTTTTCAAGAGTTGAAGAAAACCATACTAAACCTACCAACCCTGACAACCCCAATACCAGAAGAAAATCTATATATCTACCTAGCGGCATCCGATAAGGCTGTCAGTGCGGTATTAATGACCGGACGAAATGGTAGGCAACACCCAATTCGCTATGTGAGCAAAGTCCTTCATGATGCAGAAAAAAATTATGCTCCGTTGGAAAAATTGGCATTGGCACTCAGAAATGCATCAAGAAGGTTGAGAAGATATTTCGAAGCCCACCCGATTACAGTCATCACAGACCAGCCAATCAAGCAGATTCTGGGTAGAGCGGAAACATCGGGCCGCTTGGCACAATATGCGGTAGAATTGGGAGCATACAAAATCACATATGAACCACGCAATTCGATCAAAGGGCAGGTGCTGGCAGATTTCCTCAATGAAATACCAATAGGAAGCGATACCTGTTCAAGGGAGGCAACTACACAAAGAGGATCAGAAAGACCGCCAAGAAGAATGGATGCTCTTCACAGATGGGGCATCCAGCTCAAAAGGATCCGGTGCAGGACTCGTGCTCATAAGCCCAACAAAGACAGAATACACCTACGCTCTAAGATTAACTTTCGAAAGCACTAACAACCAGGCGGAATATGAAGCATTATTAGCTGGGTTGAGGATAGCAAAGAAAATGGGGGTACAAGCATTATCAGTAAAGGTGGACTCCAAGCTGGTAGCTAGCCAGATAAACGGAGACTATGTAGCTTGCAAAGAAAACATGATAAGATACCTCACCAAGGCCAGAGAATACATCAAGTGTTTCAAAAGCTTCCGGATAAAAAACATACCCAGGAACCATAACCAAAAAGCCGATGTGCTAAGCAAGTTAGCTTTGGTAGCATTCAATCATCTAACAAAGGAAATCTTGGTAGAAACATTAGATACGCCATCAATAGATTGTGGAGAGATAAACGCAATTGTAGAGGAGGAAGGGGAAAACTGGATGTCTCCCATCATAAGATGCCTAGAAGAAGGTATATGGCCGGAAGATGAAAATGAAGCTAGGGCACTAAGGATGAAGATAAACCAGTATGTAATGGAAGAAGGAGTTTTATTCAAAAGGTCATATCTAATGCCGATGCTTCAGTGTGTAGGCCCTCTCCAAGCCAATTATATGATAAGGGAAATCCACATGGGTGCATGCAGTATGCACATAAAGCCAAGATCAGTAGTTGCAAAAGCAATCCGGCAGGGATACTATTGGCCAACAATGCACAGGGATGCAAGGGAAGAAATACGTAAATGTGATTCGTGCCAAATCCATGCCCCGGTACCAAAGATGCCCAAAACACTCATGACGTCAATCATGGCACCCTGTCCATTTTATGAATGGGGAATGGATGTGCTAGGACCACTTCCAGAAGTGCCAGGAAAGGTGAAATATGTGATAGTAGCAATAGACTACTTCACAAAATGGATTGAAGCAAAACCGTTGGCAAGAACGACTGGAAAAGAAGTAAAAAATTTATTTGGGATAACATGGTTTGCAGGTTTGGACTACCAAAAATAATCACCACTGATAATGGAATAAACTTTGTGAACGATCCGTTCAAGGGATGGTGTGAAAAGTTCAACATAATACTGATAAACATTGCGGTTGCACATCCCTAAGCAAACGGCCTAGTAGAAAGGGCAAACAGGAGCCTTTTGGTAGGCATAAAACGCGTTTGGGAAGAGAAAGAAAAGGCTGGGTAGATGAATTACCCAACGTCCTATGGGCTCATAGAACCTCGTTGAAAACAAGCAATGGAGAAACCCCATACAGCCTAACTTTTGGAAGTGAAGCAGTCATACCGACAGAGGTCGGCATGCCAACACACCGCACAATGATGATCAAAGATGGGAAGGACAATGAAGAAGAAATAAGGCTAAACCTAGACTTGTTAACTGAAAGAAGAGAAGCAACGGCAATAAGGGAAGCTAGGTACAAGACGAAGGTAGAACAATATTACAACAAACGGGTACGCCCAATGGCCTTCAAGGTAGGAGAATACGTATACCGAAGGAACGAAGCAAGCCGTGTGGAAGACCTTGGGAAGTTAGGTCCAAAATGGGAAGGTCCATAGTTGGTGATAGAAGCATATGACAATGGTTCGTACAAATTGCAAACTATGGAAGGCAGGGAGGTGCCCCATACCTGGCATGCTATCAATCTACGAAGATGCTATTTGTAAAAGCTATTATTCCTCATGTAATCTTGAAATTTTAATTTTGTGTTCATCAGATGTAATGTTTCAAAACAATGATTAATGAGTAAGCAAGGCCTATTTTCCCATGATAAGGGAGGGCAATTTTCCAAGAAATATGATATGTACGAGATATAGAAACATAAGTAAACAATGACTCTGATGGGTGACTGATCATCCCCATTCGACATTGTAGCCAATGTTTGCTATATAGACAAATTATTAAGTGACTTGGATGTCAACCGGGTATCACCAACCGGTACAGGCGTAGTCAATGTCTAACTGACAAATTATTATGTGACCCAAATATCAGCTGAGTACCATCAACCAACTCACTTGTGGTCAATGTCCAAAAATCTAGGCAAACAATATGTGATTCAAAATCCATCCGGCAGGCAACACTAACTGTCTGGAATGAATATAATCAATGCCTAGCGATCTAGGCAAAAATTAAAAATGACTCGATGGACGGCTCGATACCTCCGATTGGTACATAACTCGTAGTCAATGCCTAGCGGAATGGATACAAAATCATGTAATCCCAACAAACTGCTAATCCCCTTTATTGATAAGTGGTTAATATCTATTTCCGAGGAATAACTCATAAAACAAAACAAGGAGAAAAAGGATAAATTATGTGCCTAACGGTTTAGATTTCAAAAACAGCCCCAATACAAAGGCTGGCGATACATTTGTCGTGAATACATAACCTAAAATATTACAAGTACAAAACATGTTCAAAGATTACAAGTCTAAAATATTACAACAATGAATTAACTATGAGCAGCGAAAGAAGGGCGAGGTTCACTGCCAGGGGTAGGACCAGTCCCGTCCGGCATAACATTCTGGAGCTCAGAGGGGTCAAGAAGGTAAGCACGTGTCACCTTATCCACGTAAGGATAATGCATCTCAAATAGCTTCAAATATTCACCCATAAAATTATCAGAAGACACAGGGTTGACTCCAGGGCTAGTCTTAAGCAAAGCATCCACATCCGCCTTCGTCCGGCCCAGAGAAATACCATCAATAAAGCC
>BQNB010005619.1:85579-95986 GCA_026074375.1 Tanacetum coccineum
ATATATGATTAACACACAATAAATAAACAAAAGGGTAATAGAAACCTAACCTCTTGATGAATCAAATGCTAATGAAACAGAATGACTAAGATGTCACCTCTACGAGTGCTCACACAAACACGTCCAACGAATGCGTTCGGATGTTAGTCCAACTTCACGTGTACACAATACAACCTTTGTATACCAATCACCCCTGAATTAAGGTATCTCAAAACACTCTTGTTAGTTGTACCAAAAATCAGGAAAAGAAACCTAGGGTTTCACTAAATTCGGTTCAACAAAAAAAGATAGAGTGAACCAAAAATCAAAGAAACAAAACCTTAGGTTGTTTCTATTGCTCGTCACGCCTGAGAATTAATTAACCAAGATCCTACACCTGTTGGAATACTTGTGGGATAAAATCACACTTGGTTATACCTTTTGAGGATCACCGAATATCAACAATAAGTAGGAATGAAGAACCGAAATCCAAAAACCTAATTAAGGGGTTTTTGTTATTCGGTTGTGAAGAGAAAAAGGGAGACTCGAAACTAATTTTGGAGAGTATTTTTGTTGTATCTTTTGTATCAAATAACCTGGAATGAATGAGTATATATACAACCCAAAAACAAATCATGATAGAATAAGGAAACTACAAGTCCATCTTTATCACAACTCTATACTCTTTCCCTTATCTCAAAAACGAACCTGGACACCTCTCTAGAACCTTCATGTGGCCGGTTACTACACCATGCTACCACAAGGTTCATGTCTTGTCGTTTTTGATCCTTGGTTTAACAATTAGAAACAGTACGGGAAGCTTAAACGCATTCTATGTGTTTAACGTGTGTGCCCCCAATAGGCTCACACATTTCTAGTCGTATTGAGCTAGTCCAACTACCACATAATCTAACATAATAATCATAGATATCTTAAAATGATTGAATGTAAGTTTCAAAAAAGGATGCATACAATTAGGAAATTTGTCATATACATACACAATCCAAAGTACGTGAGTGAAGTACGAGAAAAGCGAGCGGTTCCGTACATCCTCAAACACACACAGTGTACCTCCTCTAACCCTTTTGCCAGTTTAATCGGATCAAAACTTACCCTTGGTACAAAAAATATTGCTAGGGATATGAAAGGTCCGAAAATGATCATTCATTAACAAAACTGCTAGTTATGTGCTTCCATTAATAACTCATTGTTTATTGGCCCAAGTACTTACAGTTATCAAGTGATTGATACTCACATGATTTTTGTCTGAAGTTATTGCAAAATTAAAAAAGTATGTCAGGTATAAACAGTTTTTCTTCCGTGTTGTCAGATGGCCCGGTGCCCCTGCACCAATATGATAACTAAGAAAGTAAGAATTAAGTAGAAAGAAAATAAAAAGAGATAACACAAAAATGGCATCAGTTGAGTTTTATACTGTCACACACTACACGGAGAACCCTCTCTTACCTATATCAGTGGTACCAATATGTTTGGGTCAGCTTTGACTTACCATTTTGTAAAAGTTACTCGTGGTGATTCAGTTTTTCTAAATTTTCATCCAATCACGGTGATTGTGCTCTTCACACTTTGTTTTGGTCACGAGTATTCTGTAATACTACCTAGTATTCTCATACCTGTAGAAATAGGTGATATTTCTACTCTTGAGGAACCACCAAAGGTATTTTTATCTTTCAGGTCTACATATTTTAGACATCCGTTAATCTAATTATTTTGACCTCCACAACAAGTTCTAGGAATACATATTGATTGGAAGACCACCTCCTTTAAATCTTGTTGCTTTCACTCGCTTGAGAATATTGTAAGATTACTTATATAGCTATATCACAGGTTTAAATTATTCAACATTTGATTTATGTATGGCATTAGCATATTTGAGCATTTTCTTTCCATTTGCTTCTGAAAGAACGGAGCAGAACATACCAGCATTTGGTTACTTCAATAAAAACATTTTAACAGTTTAAGAACTAGTTATAGATTTCAATGGTTTTTACAGGGAGTTCAGAAATTGAAAGAATTTAACATCATTAGAACAGGTTCTGACCTGGGGATTCATACATTTTTTTCACTTTTATACGGCCAAGGACTACTGTGATTCCAGTTCTAGGTCTATATATTAATCTTAATGGTTAACTTATTATGGTGTCACTTTATAGAGCAAGTATAAACTGTCTAACTAAACTTCTTTCTTACAGACTTTGATGTGGGCACATGGGTAAATTTTCTGCTGGAGCTATAGCTGGAAACTGATTTTAGCTGTAAGTTAGTGGATAGCTTATATAAGAATGAACAATGAAGACAAAGTTAGGAACATTATGAAAGAGTTTAACTATGTAAGCTGGCTCTTGTTAGAGGGGGCAAGATTAGCGGGTTAGGCTATTTGGTAATGGGTTAGAATGTGTTTTGGTTAAAATAGGCCATTTGGTATCGGCTAACCAGTCAACCTTTTTTTTGACACACATTAAATTTGTGGAAATAAAGTGTAATCATGATTTGAAAAATATTACCGTAATCAAGTGTGAAGTCTCAAAATAAAAACGAGGCAGGAGGTTGTATGCTAGGCAATCAGGCAACCTAAAAACGGAAATGGGCATTTCGACTATAACAAGGATCATTTTATCTTACAAGCTTGCCATTGGTCAGACAAATATTGCCAATAATTACTTAACTACAAAGTCACGGTTTTGTTCACCTAAGTACATAGTTACAAATATCAGATGATAAACTGATACTCCCAGGATTCTTGATAGGGCGTCTGAAGATCCTAATACTATCAAGAGGCCAAGTAATGGTCTTTTAGGCACATGACAAAAGTTTCACAAGGAACATGCACCAAGAAAAGACAAAAGCGCTCCATCTGGGCCGTTGATTTCAAATTGCATCATACGACTGAGATTTAATACGAAGGGACATTTTTGTAATTTTACAATTACACAAATCCAGTCACACAGGGTCACTTAATTTCTCATTCATTTCCACCACCTATCTCTTACAAACACACTTCAAATCCATCCCTAATCAAACCCTAACCGCTTTTCAATCAAATCTATCACTATTGACCATATAAAATGGATCTACGAGATGAAATACGCCTTTCTAAAGATGATCCGTTACGACAATCGTCTTCGTTGCCATTTTTTGATCAAAATAAGCCTCAAAAAGTTAATTCTGGTATACATTCTTTTTCTATTCATTTATTTTGGTAACTAATCAATATATTTTGCTTATTTTTTATACTTATTAATAATTTTAGGGTTTGTTGCATTCAATGATCTAATGGGTGAATGTTGCTTATTTTTGCTTGATTATTTATATGCTTATTCAAGTTTATTTGTGAGTAAAATAAAGAAGATAAACAGTTTGAATTATATATCCAAAGTCGAATAGCTAGTTGCCAAACATGGTTATGATATTTGTTATGTTTTGATGACAATTTGATGTTTGTGGTCTGACTTTTGTTCGGTGCGGCTTGATAACTGAAATGAATCACAAGTAGTGTAAGGTGAATAACATTATGAGTAATGAGTTGAATTGGTTGTTGTAGAGTAGCTTTGATTTTGCATCGGTAATCGATGGTTTTGAGCTTGATATTGATTGAATGTATGTTGTTTTTTATGGTTGTCAAGACTGTTAGTTTTAGCTGAATGAAAATTTGTATTAGTGTAAATATTTTTGGTTTTTTAGATTTCAAGGCTTGTGAAAGAGATTTGAATTGAGATAGGATTGAATCTCTTAGATCGACTTTAATGGGTGTTTGGATGAGCTTATATTTTAGACTTATGGGCTTTATTTGAATTCATAAAATTTTATAAGGCTACATTTTCTGACTTATGAGCTTATAAAGTTGAGCTTATGGATTTAAATGAGCCATAAGTTCAAAAGTTGATGAGTTCATAAGGCGAAAAAAGTGAGCTTATGAGTTTTTTTCAATTTTTGGATAAGCCTGGCGAATTAGCTAATCCAAACACCCTGCTCAGAAGGTATGTACCACTCTGTTCACTGTGATGTAGTTTATTAAGCATCCGGTGATGGTGAGGATTCTATGGGACAACCCAGTTTTGGAATGATGATTGTAGTAGTAGTTACTACTAGTGTAAGGAAGGGGTGGTAACAACAAGGAAATGTAAATCATACTAAATAAAATGGGAAACATATAACAAGGAAGCAAACTCGCTGACTGAGAATAAGCAATTAGTAATAAGTAATCAAAGAAAGTAGCTGCTGCTCGGTTCTCCTTGATTCAACAGAAGCAATGGGCAGACGACCTTGTACAAATATAATATAATCTAATCTAGTGTGCGTATAGATATAGGAATGGCACGAAAGTACATGCAGATCTTGTTAATTGGTTGCATTAAGAGATCGAGATGGATGGATGGATCAAATTAGTAATAATAAATACTAATTTTTAGTGTGTTGTGGTACTGTGTTCCTTATTAGTGGTTATTTTTTAGGTTATTGTTGCTTATTTTTTGGACAATAGGACACTTTTTATGTTTTTGTTGCTTATAATGATGAATCACATATGATTTGTTTTGTTTTATTTTGTTAGTTATATTTTGAATATAAGCAGTTATTCATAAAGTAAATGTGTTTGTTTACTGATTTTTATTTTATTTTTTTGTTTGATTTTAGGTGCTCGTGAAGCTATGGTTACTAGTAGAGGTTCTCCTAGGAGGTGGATTACGAGTGATATGGTTCTCGCATCTAAATCTGGCCATCAAGTTGTTAACGCAAAGCCGGTGTCTGAATTCAATCCTAACATAGGTCATGTTGAACCCGTTAAGGATAAAGCGCAGGATGATGTACTTAATAAAGATAAGGATTCGGATGTTGTGAAGGATGTTTTGAAGAATGTTGTTAAGGATGGTGTAAAGGATGTTGTGCCGGATGTTTTTATGAAGCAGGTTGTTGCTAATCAGAAGAGAAGGCATCGGACTGAGCTTTCGAAGTTAGAATAGTTTATGGGTAACATTGTTGGTAGTTCAGTTGCTAAAAATGTTGGGTAACATCTTTTGTAATGGGCAGTATTCAACAGTTTAAGTAATATGCAGTAGAATATCAGTTTAGTGTCTTTTGAACTATATCTTTTTATGTTTGTTATTTTTCAAGTTATGTTTTAGACGAACCCCATGTGATTTCTCCAGAATCACATGTGATTTAACAAGAATGAGTGTGTGCAGTTGATAAGCCAAAGGATGTGACTGATAAGGCGCCAACTGAGAATGAGTGTGTGCAGTTTGTGTGTTTGGTTTGGTGTGTACAAAATCACATGTGATTCGTGTTTAAACCACATGTGATTTGTACTGAGTTTTATTTAATAATTAAATCTATCTTATTTTAATTGACTCCATAGTAGTTACAAAATGTTGATCCAAAGATGTATTCAATGGAACAAGTATGTTATTATATCTGTTTTAGTTTTTTATTTATTCATATAGGTAATATATAACAACATAGAAAATAAGGAACTGTTTTTCAGATTTGTTTTATGTATAAATCACATGTGATTTACACAAATCACATGTAATTTAAACATGAATCACATGTGATTTGCATGCGAATTATACTTGATTTGTTAACATATGTGTTACAAATCACATGTTTTGTTTTCGGTACATTTTATAAAAATATTGAGTACACTCTTGTGTCTTACATTCAAACATAATACAAATACCATAGTTAAGCATCTATAAAAAGTTTTGTATTCAAGAATATGACAATTTAATAAAATCAAGAAGCAATTCGTATATAATATTGCGCAAATTTAAAAAAAATGAAAAACAAATTCAAATAAAAAGTTTTCAAGCGTCCATCAGTGTCTTCTCTCCACAATGTCCACGTTTCTTTTTTGGCTACACCCTTACTTGAATGCTTTCTCTCTTTCATTCATTCTATTTTTTCCTTTATCTCCACCTTTGTTTCAATCGCCCAAGGAATTTTTAGCTATAGTTTCTTCCATTCATTCTAGGTGATCATGTACATAGAACATATGTGAGTCTACATGGATCTTACAACAACAAAGAGCAAATCACATGTGATTTACGTTTTCTCATAACAAAACACTGCAACAACATATCACTCATGATTTTGCCTCTAATTTTTCTACAACAACTTCTGGATATGCAACTTTTAGAAAAACATCTTCTAGACCTGGTAATTCAACATACATGTGATTCAGTTTATAATAATAAAAAGTAAATCACATGTTATTTACATTTTTCCATACCATAAAAAACAAAATCACACGTGATTTACCTGTAATTACTTTTACATCATCTTCAAGATCTAGATCTGGAATTTTTGGTTCATCATCTTATGGTTCTATAACCTCTATTTCTTTCAAGTTTTATTCAATAACTGGTTTCTATCATTTTTAGATCAATGATGAACGACGAAGCAATGGTGGACGACTGATCGAAGGCGGTGCGATGGCGGATCCATGGCGGATCAACTCCAGATCGATGATGATATGGTGGATCGACGAAGACAATGGTTTTATGGTGATTTGTTTTTTCCGGCGATCGACGGTGGTTTTTAGGACGTTCGTCGGTGTTTATGGTGATTCCTGGTGTTTTGCAGTGATATACCGTGATGGATGATGATTTTTCGTTGATTTAGAGTGATTGAATGAAGTCCGACGGTGTTTGTTATGTTTTTTGGCGATATTGTACTTTTTCCGACGAGTGGATATTTTGTTACGGGTCCCGGCCCTCATAACAAAACACTGCAACATATCACTTATGATTTTGCCTCTAATTTTTCTACAACAACTTCTGGATATGCAACTTAAAAGAAAAACATCTTCTAGACCAGTGTAATTCAACATACATGTGATATCAGTTAATAATAATAACAAGTAAATCACATGTTATTAACATTTTTTCCATACCATATAAAAAACAAAATCACAAACGTGTTTTAACCTGTAATTACATATACATCATCTTTCAAGGATCTAGATATGAATTTTAGGTTCATCCATCTTATGGTTCTATAACCTCTATTTCTTTCAAGTTTTATTCAATAACTGATTTTGATCATTTTTAGATCAATGACGAACGGCGAAACAATGGTGGACGACGGATCCAAGGCGGTGCGATGGCGGATCCTGGCGGATCAACTCCAAGATCGATGATGATATGGAGACCGACGAAGACAATGTTTTTATGGTGAATTTGTTTTTACCGTCTTCTTTTTTCCGCGATCGATCAGTGGTTTATGTAAGGACTATCGACGGTGTGTTTATAAGGTGATGACACACACTGTTTTATTGGCAGTGAAACCCGTGATTGTATGAAGATTTTCACCTTAGCATAACCTCAGTCAAATGCAAGTCCGCCTCTCGCTGATATATATTACATGAAAATAAATTACGTGACTAAATAAGAACATTAATATACCCGGCGATTGGAAATTATAGTTACGGGTGTGGAGTGAGTGTTTAAGGAAGAGGAAACTGAAACTATAAATGAAGGGGTAGTTGTTTATTATTTATTTATATAAGATAGGGGTTTTTAATAATAGACCTTTGTATATAAATATAAAATCAAATGCCAAAATAGTTCTTTATGTTCTTTAGAATTGTTGAGAGGAACAAGGTTGATCGTCGACCACATATATAGTATATATAAATAGTAAATAAAACAACAAACTCTATCTACCACACTACACACACACTTAAGGCATCCCGCCACCCCCCACAACACTCAACAGTTAAAATCACAAAAACACTAATAATCAAGCAAACACAACTAAGCACTTGACACAAAACAAAATAAACCAAACAAGACAATTAAAGACAAGTTGGTTTTAGTAGGTTGTTTTTTTGCAAGCAATAACAAGCGCAACTTAAAAATGACGAAAACAAGGATTCTAAACAAATAAAAACACAAACAAATCCCCGGAAACGGCGCCAAAAACATGATGTGTCTCGCACTATGAGTCTTAAAACAAGGATTACCGGTTAAGCTAAGAACACATACGGGCAAGTATGTCCCGTCCATGTGTAGTAGGTTAAGGTTGGTAAGCCAAGGTCGTTCAAGGGATTTGAGTGTTTCTGATATGAAGAATCAATGTTAACAATAAGCAAAACAAACGTGGTAAAATGAATGTCACAAGCCAAAGTACCATAAAGTAATTATAAGACTAAATTCAACTAGAATGCAATCAATATAATTAGAACAACTTGTTTGGGACTAGTTTTTATATCAATAGGGTGTATAGAGTTTTCGGGTAGAACTTCAGCAATAACATACAAATCAAAAGCATATAATTCCATTTCAATGGGTAATATCATGAAATTGCATATATCACGGTTTAGACTAAATTACACCCTTTTGACCGATGAATATTATTATAAATCGAGTCATTACAAACCATTTGTTGGAAATATAAGTTTTACCAATTTGTTTATAAGAGCCCTTTAGACCTATACTCTTGATTAAATCGTGAAAAGTCTATTTGACTTTTTTATTCATATGTGTCAATTATGTAATGGCAAACATTTTTGCGCACTAACATTTGGAATAAATCATCACAAGAAGTCCTTTCGCCCTATAAATCCAGTTATGATTTACCAACAAGATATTTAGATAAGTTTCAGTTCAAAAAAACTCATAGACATAATCATAATTCAATATTACTAAATACCAAACACTCTATATCAATGTTTACATGGTTTCAAACAAGTAAATAAAACTAATTCATATTAGAATTGATCAATAACCAAGTTCCAATATGAAATAATAAGTTCAACATCATGAAAGTAATGAAAGTATCAAAATATTACCAAATTAGCAATTACAATAGGTAATGGAAGGATTTAGAGCAACCCTTATGCCTCAAATCAACAAATAACTTCTAAACAACTCATAAAATAATACCCAAACACTTTCTCTAGCACTTGAGTACCTAATCTTGAATTGGCAGAAGTTTCTTGGTCTTTTGGGAGTTGTAAAATGATGGGAAAATTCTGTCTTTGTGGTGGAGAGAGAGTTTTCTCAATTGGTTGTATGTTGTATGTGTTAGCATGTGTTGTTGTCACTTTTTTCCTCCCTTTGATTTATTCCCCAAGGTGTGTATATATGTTTTGAGAACTCCCTAGCCACCAAGTGTCATAAAAGTGCAGGAAATGTGAGTACAAGAGGGCAAATGATCAGACTTGGAAAGTTATGGCATTTAAGTTAGCATTTAGTGAACTACAGGTTTGTTTTTGGGCGGCTTGAGATATAACGCGGTAGAGGGGGGATGAGGCTGAGGTGGTCTAACCTCTGGCTAGAAAACTCTTGATGTGGATGGTCTAGCTGGGTTGCAGTGGTATTTTCCTATGTGCAAAACATTTTTGTTTCTCTTTTTAGCTTCATTCGTTTTTTCGATTTATGATTCTCTTTCTTTCCAATCTTATTTGGTTCGTTCTTTATGCTCAGACATGATTTCATTTTTTCATCGCTCTTGCTTATGCTCTAAGAGACTTGTACTTGCAGGGATCTTCATACATGCACACTTTTCACTTTAGTGTTTTATTTCTTTTGCCTTTGTCTTGACTTTTCTCAACTTTGGCTAACTAAGAACACAAAACACAACTTTGTACTAATATGAGCTAAAAAGCTCGTTATTTTAACCAAATAGCATGCATAAAATACGAATAACGCTCCTAAAAACATACTCAATTTGAGCATTATAAAGGAGCTCAGAATGTTGTTGTCTAATCGTTTGGTCTAAAATGGAAAATATACCCAAGTAGATACTACATTTCAAGGTCACACCTTCTTCAAGAAGATATAACAGCCCAAGCTCCATTGTGGGTTTAGTCCAGATTTCTAGTATGTTTTATGAAATGCATTATAAATGTATATCAGTAGTACAATACTTTTTATAGGAAATTCAATGTCTAAATGTGGCCTTGCTGCCGATTTATTTTGCTTTTTTGCTTTAGATGATGGATTTGTTCTTGTTTGCTGTCAAACATCTTCATCAACAAAACTTTAATTGTTTTAATGTTTATTTAGCTTTCTCGTCAAATTTGAGATTTCGCAATTTTGCAGTTTCGATTGCGAGAGAGTATTAGAAGATAGAACGACCCAAGCCCGAATGTAGGTTGGGTCCATTAATGTTTCTAGTATGTTCTATGTGATGCTCTATAAATACATATCAATAATTTAACATTCGAATTAATCGAGTTGACCGTAACAACGTACCTACCTGTTTTAATGCATCCTGGTTGAACTAATGACTTAAGACTATTAGTAATCCCACCTGACAATGTGACCAAACCATCATGCCACATCAGCGTCATCTCAGCTTTCTCCCTCTTAGACCAAACATAGATCAAACACCAATAATGCAATCGGACAGGTGAGGGGACACTTTTTTTAGACACTTTTTTTTACATTAAAATTTCATTAATTG